>JAPFBL010000159.1:555000-672500 GCA_026182355.1 Hermatobates lingyangjiaoensis
TCGTATGCTACTTTCTAATCTACTATGGGAAATACCGGCGACTCATCGTTAAGATAAGTTACGAGATTAGAATGTATCGACGAAAAGGGAGTTAAAAGGGAAACTTCTGCTGACATTAACTCCCAGGAAAAAAAATATATGTATACAAAATCATAAATTGGTAGCCTTTGGACATTGAGTAGTAGAGAATTTATTAATTGTATATAAGTAATCTTGGAAAAACACAAAATATGATTTTGTATGCTGACCGCAGACATTAAATCATTTCTTTTTCCTCCGCTGACTGAAGACTATAAATGATTCTTGAAGTGTAAAAGACTTTGATATTAGCGAATAACAAGCAGTTCTGACTCATTAGCCTTACCTCACACATGTAAATAGCTTTGGTCTGATGTCAGCTTTCACCTGTGTCCTACTATAGTACATAATAGAATATAGCAACATGCAAATATCATTAATAAGTCATATGCAATTCATGCCAATTAACATAACTTAACTACTGAATATAACATTCAAAATTAAAATGAAATTGCTTCATCAATCGTAAATGATTTAGTATTCGTTTTGTGTGTTTTAAATGTGACAGTTTTCTTAAATAGCTCAGACATAGTTAAACATCGAAATTATGTGAGTTTTAAATGTGACAGTTTTCGTAAATAACTTAGATAGAATTAAACATCGAAATTGTGTATTTTAAATGTTACCGTTTTCGTGAATAGCTCAGATATAGTTAAACTTCGAAATTTTGTGTTTTAAATGTGTCAGTTTTTGTAAATAGCTCAAATATATTTAAACATCGAAATTGTGTATTTTAAATGTGACAGTTTTCGTGAATAGCTCAAATATATTTAAACATCGAAATTGTGTATTTTAAATGTGACCGTTTTCGTAAATAGCTCAAATATATTTAAACATCGAAATTGTGTGTTTTAAATGTGACAGTTTTCTTAAATAGCTCAGATATATTTAAACATCGAAATTGTATGTTTTAAATGCGACAGTTTTCGTAAATAGCTCAGATATATTTAAACATCGAAATTATGTATTTTCAATGTGACAGTTTTCGTAAATAGCTCAAATATATTTAAACATCGAAATTGTGTATTTTAAATGTGACCGTTTTCGTAAATAGCTCAAATATATTTAAACATCGAAATTGTGTGTTTTAAATGTGACAGTTTTCTTAAATAGCTCAGATATATTTAAACATCGAAATTGTATGTTTTAAATGTGACAGTTTTCGTAAATAGCTCAAATATATTTAAATATCGAAATTATGTATTTTCAATGTGACAGTTTTCGTAAATAGCTCAAATATATTTAAACATCGAAATTGTGTATTTTAAATGTGACCGTTTTCGTAAATAGCTCAAATATATTTAAACATCGAAATTGTGTGTTTTAAATGTGACAGTTTTCTTAAATAGCTCAGATATATTTAAACATCGAAATTGTATGTTTTAAATGCGACAGTTTTCGTAAATAGCTCAGATATATTTAAACATCGAAATTGTGTGTTTTAAATGTGACAGTTTTCTTAAATAGCTCAGATATATTTTAAACATCGAAATTGTGTGTTTTAAATGTGACAGTTTTCTTAAATAG
Source organism: Hermatobates lingyangjiaoensis (assembly GCA_026182355.1). Classification (NCBI taxonomy): domain Eukaryota; kingdom Metazoa; phylum Arthropoda; class Insecta; order Hemiptera; family Hermatobatidae; genus Hermatobates; species Hermatobates lingyangjiaoensis. The sequence goes on from JAPFBL010000159.1 coordinate 556,606, forward strand.
CTCAGATATATTTAAACATCGAATATTTGTGTGTTTTAAATGCGACAGTTTTCGTAAAATAGCTCAAATATATTTAAATATCGAAATTATGTATTTTCAATGTGACAGTTTTCGTAAATAGCTCAAATATATTTAAACATCGAAATTGTGTATTTTAAATGTGACCGTTTTCGTAAATAGCTCAAATATATTTAAACATCGAAATTGTGTGTTTTAAATGTGACAGTTTTCTTAAATAGCTCAGATATATTTAAACATCGAAATTGTATGTTTTAAATGCGACAGTTTTCGTAAATAGCTCAGATATATTTAAACATCGAAATTGTGTGTTTTAAATGTGACAGTTTTCTTAAATAGCTCAGATATATTTAAACATCGAAATTGTGTGTTTTAAATGTGACAGTTTTCTTAAATAGCTCAGATATATTTAAACATCGAAATTGTATGTTTTAAATGCGACAGTTTTCGTAAATAGCTCAGATATATTTAAATATCGAAATTATGTATTTTCAATGTGACAGTTTTCGTAAATAGCTCAAATATATTTAAACATCGAAATTGTGTATTTTAAATGTTACCGTTTTCGTAAATAGCTCAAATATATTTAAACATCGAAATTGTGTATTTTAAATGTTACCGTTTTCGTAAATAGCTCAAATATATTTAAACATCGAAATTGTGTATTTTCAATGTGACAGTTTTCGTAAATAGCTCAAATATATTTAAACATCGAAATTGTGTATTTTAAATGTGACCGTTTTCGTAAATAGCTCAAATATATTTAAACATCGAAATTGTGTGTTTTAAATGTGACAGTTTTCTTAAATAGCTCAGATATATTTAAACATCGAAATTGTATGTTTTAAATGCGACAGTTTTCGTAAATAGCTCAGATATATTTAAATATCGAAATTGTGTATTTTAAATGTTACCGTTTTCGTAAATAGCTCAAATATATTTAAACATCGAAATTGTATGTTTTAAATGTGTCAGTTTTTGTAAATAGCTCAAATATATTTAAACATCGAAATTGTGTATTTTAAATGTTACCGTTTTCGTAAATAGCTCAAATATATTTAAATATCGAAATTGTGTATTTTAAATGTTACCGTTTTCGTAAATAGCTCAAATATATTTAAACATCGAAATTGTGTATTTTAAATGTTGACCGTTTTCGTGAATAGCTCAAATATATTTAAACATCGAAATTGTGTATTTTAAATGTTACCGTTTTCGTGAATAGCTCAGATATAGTTAAACATCGTAATCCAGAGGATTCTTTAAACGAAAACTTGTGACTTTTTGAAGTGTTTTTTTCTACCTTCTTTCTACTTTTTTCCCTTATCTACCTTCAACGATAATATTAATCTCTATATTACTTTTGTGTTTTCAATAAAATACAGTAAAATAAATAAACATTAAAAAAAAAAATCGAAATTTTTAATCAGACATTATTTCTATATGTACTTAAATCTCAACTTACTTTAAATTTTCTCCTTTTGCGAGAAAAACAAATTTAAAATGATTTAGAAATAAGTTTACGAGAGAAATTGTTATGCATATTACCGATGGGCTGAGCAAAGGGATTATGAACCGGTTCTGAGATTGCCTAGCTAGCATCGGAGGTCTAGCCAAATAAATGGCCGCTTAGTAGAAGTAATTTATTGATAAAGAGTGAAAGTTTGGTTTATTTCGACTATAAATTATGAGATTAATTGAATATATGTGTAATTCTATTTCTTTATGGTTTAATACTAAATTAGAATCTGGCTTATCAAATACTGGTTTTAAACCGTTAGGTTTATGATATGACCGTTATGGTGGTTGTATTTGATCAAGTGATGTAATCGGATTAATGTTTTACTGAAGTCTAGAATACTGATAAACTAACTTTTAAAAACATTCTCATCAAGTTGATACTGATATTAAACAAAAGGCAGTAAAACTTTTGTGATATATATTAAATTTGAAACAATGATATGATTGTTGCAGGGTAAAAAGATAATAAAATAGTCTCCACATGTACATGCATGTACATACATACATAGAACACGCACTTACATATGTACATACATAGTATAAGATCTCCTGCTAATATTTGTCAAGGGATCAAGGTAGCCCAGTGGCTTACGTACTCTCTGGTGTGGTAGATCAGGGGTTTGGTACTCACTCTGACCATTGATTTATTCAAAATTTGAGCACGCCGTTCCAAAATAGAGGACGTTAAACCTGTTTTGATTTATTCATGTATCTTAGATATGATACAGTAGAATAGGTTGATTTTTTTTTAACGTAACACTCTTTAACTTCGTAACTAGATTAACCAACCGTTTCCTGACCAATGAGAAAAACGTGACAGTCCTCGTGAAGTGTCCAAGGTTCAGCTCGCGCATGGGGGCTTCCACGACCCACATCAATAGTAGTATAAACATAATCCTTGTAGTCTATAGGAGACTGATGGTTACTGGCTGAGAGATTTCATAAAGAATCGCAGATAAAATATAAAAAAAACAAGAGTAACAGTTAATAGGGAGTTGAGATATAGAAAAGAATGTGTAAGTAAAGGAGTCAGGGATCACAGGGAAAGGTATAGAGGTAAGGGCGGAGAAGCATCCAGACGGTAACCACATCGCAAACCTAAGTCTAGCATAACCTACTCAACCCAGGCTAACCTTCCGCCCAGTAGTGCCATTTTTTTTTTTTATTGTTTAAGCTGATCCCCTAGCGCAGTGGTTTCCAACCTTTTCGAATTCTCGCCCCCCTTCATTAAATAATAAGTTCCCTGCGCCCCCCCCCCTCCACTCTGGTTTAAATATTGCTATTTACTGTCATAGTCGGCACAAGTCAGAGATAAAAAATGATACAATACATAATTATGTAATCATATGTATGATTGAATGTATAGGCTTACCTTTACTAGTGTGATGGTTGCGCTTGCTTCTCTGAGCAGAGTTTCTCAAATCTTGGAGAATGTGATGAAATTGAGACCCGTAATTCCTTTTCTATTACTAAGCGAGAACGGTATTTTGTTTTGAGAACAGCAACTGAACTAAGATGTCGCAAAACGTAATAAAATAAAAACGTAATAAAGTAGCATTTGAAATAATTTATAATTGTATTTAGAAAAATTACTTAGTAACTAAGTAATTTTTCTATTTATGAAGTGCTTGCGCCCCCCCCTGGCAGCCCTTTGCGCCCCCTTAGGGGGGCGCGCCCCACAGGTTGGAAACCACGGCCCTAGCGGATGGTAACGTCACGTCAAGAGGAAACAACCACCCAGGCAACTTAAGCCTCCCACCACGACAAAATGAAGTCTCATGAAGGGTTATTTTTATAAAAAAAAATAAATATTATTTTTTGTATTTACTAAATTTACTGCTAATGAAAAACATGATAATTCCATGTAGAATGTTCATTGTGTGGTATCACAATGGCCTAATTTTTGGCCTCTGTGTATTTTCTCGTGAGATGGCCACTGCAACCTAACGTTGCAACGTTGCAGAATAATATAGCATACTATTCGTCGCCCTGGATGAAGGGTATAGTAACCGGAGTGTAGTAATTTTGTTAGTAGTAGTGTAAAAGGTGATGATGAACCTTACGAATCGCTGATACGTCTACCCAACCAAGTGTAAGGAACCGCCATACCGGGCGGTTGATACCAACAGCAAAGGATTTTTCACTTCACGTTCATTGTAGGGTGAAGAATTGATTATTTATTATGTACAATAATCTTATTTAACGACTTAAATAGTCATTTTGGATTTAATAAATAATATTTGAAAAAAAAAACTCAGTATTGAAAAAAAGGAATTATTTATTCAACAATAAGAGCTCAATATTGCAGTCTTTCTATCAAAACATTGTGTGTGAATGTATCTGTGTATTTACTAAAAGCTGCTAAGGGAAAACCTGATAATGATCAAGTATAACTGACTATACTGAACTGACGTCAGTAAACGTCATGCGAAATTCCCAGTTGTGTCGTACATTGCTGTTAAAAGTTTGTTCCTATAAAGAACTAAGTCCTTTTGTGAGACAACATGTTTAAAACTTTTGAACAAGACTAAATATGGAAATAATTTAAAATTGCATGAATATTTTATACTTATACTATTATTAATAGTTCCATAATAAAATTGTTATGAGGAAAAAGGTAGGAGAATACCATCACTTTAAATTAAATCAATATCACGTATTAATCGAGATTAACATATGTTACCTAAATGGGAGTAAAAATGAGAGCAGTTTTTAGGAAATTTTTGCTAAATATCTTTTTAGGAGCATTGTGCATTAATAAAAATGTGATACCTGTAAGTTATGTGACGACAGGGTCGAAAATATTTGGAAGTAACTTTGGTTTTTGGAATTTGGAATTATGTTTCACTAAAATAATGATTTACATAAGAATTGACGGGATCTTTCTTCACGCTTGGTTATTTTCAACGCTATCCTATTCTATAGGATTTTGGGTTTATCCTATAGGATAGGATAAACTTTAGGTTTTGGAATTTAGAGTTATGTTTCATTAAAATAATGATTTACATAAGAATTGACGGGATATTTCTTCACGCTTCGTTATTTTCAACGCTATCTTATTCTACATTGTCTTCCGGTCTTTTCACACCGTGCAATTCCGAACTGCTTTTTAATATAGGTAAATTAGCAACGAGGTTGGCCACTGTTCTATGGTTGGAGTGGCGGAAAATTGAACTTGCGTTTAATACAGGGTGGTAGTAGTAGGGAAACAGTTTGATATTCAGAGACACATTGTAAGCATAAGACTCAGGATTTAGTTAATAGATCATAAATTCAATGTAGTATAGGGGAAAAACCGGATGGGAGACACTTAGTGTCACCCGTACGGCTACCCCAAGAAATATGTACTTTGGGTGTAATCCTTTAATAAAGAATTTTCATTCATTCATTCATTCAGTAGTTAAACTGAGGCTCCATGAACTACGATATGGTTCTTTTCGTCTCTTGAGTGTTCTTTCATAATGGGGGTCATTAAATAAACATACAAATCTGGTTTCTTTGAAATACTTAAATGGCATTTAATATAATGGGGATGAATCTCCTTTTTACGATAATTTCCTTAAATTTAGTTCAACTTTTGTTTTAAAAAAAATTGCACAAAAATAAATCCCTGTATAGTTTCAAAAAGAGTTCATATATAAGACAATTCATAGATGTCACTTTTTGAACAGACTGGCGAACTGCTGTATTCCCTGCGACTAATGGGACTAAGGAACTAGACGGTTATCATTAATAATATCTCGATGACCTTTATATGGGAAGGGGAGTCCCTGTGTTTAACTTTACAGTGTCTCCGTCTAAATGTTTAAACATTATAAGTAATAAATATATTAAAAAAAAAAGAGATTTACATAAAGATGACTCTAGGAAATTAAATTTGAAATTTTATTGTTTCCATTTTTCTCTGCAATATGTGCTAATCTCTTAAAATCTTAAAAAAAGGTAAATTCTGGTTTGTTTTGTCTATGTAAGTGAAATATAAAGGGATAAAGTGTTCCGCAGAACTCCAGGGTTTTATTAATAGATTCAAGGATTGACATATTTATTGTTTGTGCATAAATTTACCATTTGTTTAGTTTGCAATGTAATAAAGGGCAGCTCGTTTAAAATAAAATGTACAACTTAGAAAATGAATTCAGATGATTCATCACCTGTAATAATGCGTCTGAGTCATATGATCTGTTAAAAATACCTGCGTTTGTTGAGGCTTGTCAATACGTGAGTAATGTTTTTAAAGGGGGCCAGGATAGCACAATGGCAACGTGCTCGCCTCTGGACTGGTGGATCTGGGGTTCAATACCGACTGTGGTCCTCAATTTATTCACACGGGATGTGAATATATCTGAGAACGTCGTCCTTTGTGGAGCGTTAAGACATTGGTGCTCAGTCTATACGATGTCAGGTCCCAAGATCCCTACTCAAAATACACTTGAGTTGGGCAAAATTTAGGACTCCCAATTTAGAATGATAGTGTTATATCAGAAAGGGCTATTGTTCGGTCTATGTGTGTTTTCTTGCGAGACTGCAAATGCAACCTAACCTTACCAATGTTTTTAAAACATTTGAACCTTTTGATAATTAATTTCGCTAACTGACTTATTGATGACTGTCTGAAGTAGGGCTTCCTTGAATGTTTCCCAGGAAATATTCGGGATCATTTTCTTTTAATTTCCCTTTAACAAGAAATGTACGTTTTCTTGAACGTAACAGTGTAATTTAAAAAGTAAACATAGAAGAAACGGGAAAACTTGCTAGATCAATATTTTGAACTGAAGTTCGTCGTCAGGAAGAGAGTAGAAAGGAAGAAGAAGAGGTACGTGCGTTCACGTGTAACAGTGGAATGCGAGTTGTATATATATATTATATATATATATATAACTTTAAATTACACAATACACGACACAAAAAAAATATATATTATATTTATTATACATACTATATATTCTAAATTTTTATATTACATATTTATTATACATATATATATATTATATATATATATATATATATATATATATATACACACTTTTTCGTTGGAAATACTATCCAAAACGGACAAATATAGTTAGTTCACTATAGAAATAGAAACATAGAGAAATCAGAAGGACACACTTACAGTCTCTAATTTTCGGTTTGAACCGTCTTCAGGAGAGATAAGAGAGGGAAACCAGTGCGCTTGGTTTCCCTCTCTTATCTCTCCTGAAGACGGTTCAAACTGAAAATTAGAGACTGTGTGTGTATCCTTCTGATTTCTCTATGTTTCTATTTCTATAGTGAACTATATATATATATATATAATTTATGTTAAGGTAGTACGCATATTTAAGTAGCACCAAATAATGGTCCTTTTTAAACATCGTATTTTAGTATGATATATAGGAAATGGGTCAATGGGTGTCATGTTTATTTTTACTGTCTGGTCCTGGAGTCATTGGCCTTCAATGGAGAATTCACAGGGTTCTCTTTTGCTCCATCTGTGTAACTCTTCAGCCTGTAAAATATATATACTTCAATTTATTGAAAAATTTTACTTATACAGTAAAAATAAGTGGACTTATTTGTTTTTATCAAAGTATGTCTTTGATAAGGATTACTCTATCTAGGAAACAATATAACCCCCAGTAATGTTATTTATGTAAATTAAAAGTCACAAATTCAACAAATATAATTAAATTACAATAAATCATAAATTAACTAAAAAAAAAATTATAATAAATACTTTAAAAAAAAGTTTAAATTATGTTTGAAACGTGGATTAGTTTTTCTGCCAGTTACAATCAACAGTTGCTGACATTTAACCTTTGATCGATTATGTTATTTTGGGTAAATGTTTAGTTTCTTATTTGCAGTTAATTGAGAGATTTAGTTCAATGATGATAGCTTTCAAAGTTGTCTGAAACTAAAGTCCATAGATTTACGGATCAATACATCGTTGAAACAAAATCACTATTCTTTTTTCGTTTTCATTAAATTACTTGCCATGTTTATTTATTCTATTGGTTTTTATACAGGACACAACAAGATATATAGAAACAACTGAATGTTATTTAGTATTCAATAAATACATTTTGTTGATACAAATGATGTAAACAAAACTTTATAATACTTCCTTGGGACTCATTTTTAGAATTCTTTAACAGTTTTTACGGTGAATAGTTGCCAACCCTATCCCTGGTTCAGTGGTTACAGATTTTCTGTTAGCAATAAAGATTTCAGGTTTGAACTTGGTTATGATACTAGATCTTGTTGTATGGGAAAGTGAAAAATCTTTTCAAATTTTCCATCAGAGAAAACATCATTTCACTCATTAAGAACGCTTCTCCAATGAACAATTTCAATGATTAAATTTTTTTGCATTCCTGAAGTAGAAATCAACTCTGTATTGTTAAACTCTGCTGTAATCAAGATGGATGTTAGTTACCATAAAAAAGGCACTATTCATACCTAGGCAACTTTATGATAAATGTTGTCTAGGTATGGATGGGTGTGTGTTGATAAAAAGAGTTCGTTTTCAGTTGTCTTTTTGCCTTTGATGCATATGTATGAATTTTTAAAATTAATTTGCCCTTTTTTTTTCTAGGTGAGTGTATCTTGAGTATGCCTTGAAACGTTATATCATTGCTAACCGTAAGTTTTTACTGAAATTTTATCACTTGTATATATTTCCATGAACTAGAACTAACACATATAAGAAATGAAATATCACTAGTATATACTTTTCATGAACTAGAACTCACATATAAGAAATGAAATATCACTAGTATATACTTTTCATGAACTAGAACTCACATATAAGAAATGAAATATCACTTGTATATATTTTCCATGAACTAGAACTAACACATATAAGAAATGAAATATCACTAGTATATACTTTTCATGAACTAGAACTGACATATAAGAAATGAAATATCACTAGTATATACTTTTCATGAACTAGAACTCACATATAAGAAATGAAATATCACTTGTATATATTTTTAATGAACTAGAACTCACATATAAGAAATGAAATATCACTTGTATATACTTTTCATGAACTAGAACTCACATATAAGAAATGAAATATCACTTGTATATATTTTTCATGAACTAGAACTAACACATATAACAAATCAAATATCACTTGTATATATTTTTAATGAACTAGAACTCACATATAAGAAATGAAATATCACTTGTATATATTTTTCATGAACTAGAACTAACGCATTAAGGAAATGAGCCATTTTTGCCTTCTATTTCATCGTAGAAGCATTTCCTATTCATCATTTACTATTTCACTATTACTATTTCACTATTAATGGTTTTCGAGGCTAATATTCCTTTGGAAAGACTTTTGATGAAGGTTATCTGTAGGCTCATTGTATTTATACACATCAAAATATTATATACAATAACTAAGTTAATATGTAAAGCAACATCTTTTTATTTCAAGCTTTTCAATATCTTACCATATTTCATAATATTACCAAATCCTATTTTTATAATAGACAGAGTCAAGTTAATATATTTTTCTTTTGTAAGTTCTTCATAATAACTGCATTATTAAGAGGGACAGGTTAGCTCAGTGGTTAACGTACTCGCCTCTGAACTGGTAGGTCCAAGGTTCAATACCCACTTGGCCCTTGATTTATTCACACATGAGAAGTGAATAAATCTGAGTATATCGTCCCTCGGAGAGGACGTTAAGCCAGTGGTTCTCAACGTGGTCCACATGGACCCCACAGAGGTCCACAGAGGATTACTGGGGGTCCATGAGGAAAGTAGTATTCTGAAGGTCCATGACACGTGGTTAGGGCTCTATATTAAGTTTAAATTAATTTATCAGCAAACCAAAAATAAATCAAAGCGTAGTAAGCTTTGGCCGTACAATATTCGCACAAATTAAAATATAAGGCCTAATATCCTCATCAGTTTGTTAAAATGTTCCAATGTTTTAAAATTTTCTATTGCACCTCTCTTTATGGTACATTCAAAATTGATTCTGTTACAATTTATTTCAGGGTACTTTATAAAATGTTAATAAAGGAATATTTTGTTATTGTTTTAAAAACATTTTTGTATTTCGGCATGCGTTGTAGATGTAATGAAATTATTTCATAATTAACGATATTCATTTACCTAAAAACAAATATTTATTTATAAATTCGTATAATTATGTTTTTTAAGTATCCGGGGGGAGTGGGGGTACACAAGTAGCTTTTAGGGAGTCCACAAGTAGCTTTTAGGGGGTCCAAAAGTAGCTTTTAGGGGGTCCACAAGTAGCTTTTAGGGGGTCCACAAGCAAACAAAGGTTGAGAACCCCTGCGTTAAGCCGTAGATCCTGAGCCTGTACGATATCAGGTACTCGTTATAAAGATCTCTATTCAAAATGCATTTGAGTTAGGCAAAATTTTGAACTACTAATCACCGATCAATTCAATCTGCAAAAATTTGCAGAATCACCGATCAAACAAAAAGACCGTAAAGGGCTGACGTTTTCAACCCGCTAGGGAATTGGTTTAAACTATAAAAAAAAAATAATAAAAACTGCATTATTAGAGGGAATAATATATAGTTCAGAAGGTGTGTAACATTCTCCAAGACTTTTATTTTCTTGGGAAGGGTGTTTAACTTACTTTTTACTTAGCATTTTTTACCTAGTGATTAGACTAGGCAGATGATAATTACTATAATTTAAGCACCCGAATATTCTTATCTGATAAGACTTGTTGCTAATTGGCTAGCCCTCATATTTAATTCCTGAGTTAGATTATCTTTGCAGGAATTTCATTTTGGTTTATAATTAAATATCAATTATAATGAGTTTGTTCAGGAAGACAAGTATAAAATTACTTGATTGATAGATTTCTATCATTATAGCTGAAAACGAAAACAAGGAAACATCCCTTGATGCCTATTGTGATGAAACTCTATTATGTGCTAAGTAACTCATATAACAAGTCAAAACATAAAAGGCTAGTCCTTTTCTTTAAATTAGCGCCTTTTTTTTAGTGTTATGTAATGTATAATACGGCATTCAACCTTTTTAACTGCTTATATTACCAATGAATGGAAACCTCATCTATTAAAAGGAATCTTTTTTTTTTTTGAATAAAGAATCAAGGTAGCACTTTCTCTAAATGCTAAGTTCAAAAGCAATGTTGAAAGGATCGCTTTATATTGGTTAAGGCGTTGAGATAGACCAGGTATGGTCTTTACATGTACTGTCAGTGAATCGGTCTTTAGTCGAATTGATAGGGAAGGTAAAGGTGCCTTTGATAGTACAGAGCGAGATGGTGGCCCACCCTCTTGCGTCACATATGATGCAAACACCCAGTACTAAAGCAGTTGATGCAATCTTTTCTTGGTATTCAAACACTCTTTCTTCGCCTCTCTTTTCTTTCTCTACATTTCCTATGTGAATCGTTTTACAAAATCCATCCATGTTCTTACACCATATTCTACAGAAAATGTAAAAAGATGAGAACTACAGGGTGTCCCAAAAAAATGTATACAAACTTTAAATTATTGTAATTTTTTTTTAACCATGTAAACTAATTAATAAGCATTCTTTTATTGTTTTGCCACCAACTGTTCTCAAACTGCAGTCCGCTTTGTTCTACATACTACCGATAATGCCAAGGGTTTACAAAAAAATGTACCCATCTTTTAGAAGCTGATTAATGCGGGTAATCAATTAATGCGGTACAACCAAATGCAAACTTAATTGTTTGCATTTGGTTGTACAAATGTTTTAAGTGGAAAAATTAAATTTCAGATTAACTCATTCTCTTACTAATGATGATCAAGACCGAAAAAGTACTTGAAAAGGTACAGCAGGTTCAAGTAAATAAGACCAGCCACAGTGGAGTTAAAAAAAATCACTGAATTAATCCTTTTGATTATAATCCACAGCATACTGTAATTTCTGATGAGTTAACATGGCGGTCGATCACAACTATGAATATAGTTATGATGTAAAGTTATAGTTATTATATAAATTATTGTAGTATTACAATAATTTAAATTGAATCAAAATTCAAATGGTCCAACAGGACTACTAGTTAACACATGAAAGAGAAAAAACAAATAAAGACACACAAAAGACTCACAACGATATTTCGACAGTCCGATGACGACGACTGTCGAAATATCGTTGTGAGTCTTTTGTGTGTGTCTTTATTTGTTTTTTCTCTTTCTTGTGTTAAATAATTTAAATTGTGTATACATTTTTTCGGGACACCGAATTCATATATGAACATGGCTATATGTTCAATATATGTATAAAATTATTGTTTAATAAACATATTATTAATCATTAATTATTATTTTTAGTGGAATCATAAATAATTATTATGATCCTATTGTTATTAATAGTGAGGGCCTTAAATGGTATTTTTGGTATTCTGGCCTATCTAGGAGCCCAGTGCTATTTGCGAAAATGCATTTCACCTTCTTACATAAAAAAAAAATTAGTGGGGACCAAGTTGAGCCCAGTGGGATGTGGTCGCCTCTGGACTTGTAGGTCCGGGGTTCAATACCCACTCTGCCCCTCGATTTATTCACATGGGATTCCCGAGCATTTTGTCTCTCAGAGAGTATGTTAAGCCGTCAGTCCCGAGCCTTTACTATGTCAGGACCTCGTTAAATATCCCTACTATAAATATATTTCAGTTAGGAAAAATTTAGCACTACCAATGTAGAATCAATCATTGTGTGGTGTCAGAAAGAGCCAATGTTCGGCCACTGCAACCTAACCTAAAGATCCGTACTCTAAATAGGTCAATCTTTTGCCTATGCGTGTTCTGTCTTGAGGCAGCCACTGCAGCCTAACCTAAAGATCCGTACTCTAAATAGATCAATCTTTTGCCTATGCGTGTTCTGTCTTGAGGCAGCCACTGCAGCCTGACTTTTCTAAAAGACAATGCATGCAAAGACAAATCTAGGCTTTCCGTCTGGGTGAAGTTATTTCTAGTATGGTGATACGCTTGTTCTATATGCTTGTTCGCGATGTTTATGCAATTTGGAACTCTATTGAAATGAGTAAACATGCCATACCTTATATTACTCGTATCATACCAACTATTGAGTCATGTGAGCATGAAATTGATAGAAAATATAATTTTGCGTTGGCGCTTCTCAGTTTTTGGTAAATTCTCAATATTCTAGGTCGAAAATTTCTCATTAAACTGTCGAAGAGGCAGCGGAATATGCAAATGAGTCTTGCAATGACGGGCACCTGTCGATTTCTCTTGATCGCGTGCTGTGATAACGACGAAAGGAGAAGCTGACCAGTGCTACGTCTATCATTGCCTTCCGATCTTTTGCGACAGATTTTTTTTTTTTTTTTCTTTTAAGAGAAAGTAGATCAGGCGTGCAGAAAGGAGTGAAAAAAAAACCTGAAGGTGGGCTGTTGACCACGCCTGATTTGACAAATAGTTACATCGGAGGTCTTTCACTTGCTTGCCAGGAACTCACTGTCAAACAGAGACCGTCTTATCTCTATTTCCATAGATGTTTTTTCTATATTATTATTTCTAAATCAAGAGAAGAGAAATTAGTATTAGTTTGTATCCTCCAAACAAAAAATTTTTATTAAAAACTTTATTTAAGTTTGAGATAAATATTTATATATTTATCTTATAGGGTCTTTCCTCACTATTTAGGATTGAAATTGCGGTGACAGTTTTCGAAATTTACAAATAAGTATTATTAGTTACGTCTTGAAAAACTAAAGGTGATTTTTTTTTATCGTATATGAAAGTAAGTTGGTAAAAGCTGTAAGCGATAAATAAATGTCATGGCAAAATAATCACTTTAAAATATTATTAACTCTAATGACTTTAATGAAAATCTAAAAAGAAAATAGTCGATTAAAAATATTCTTTACAAATTTTCTCCAAAACGATTTTCTTTGTGGCGTCATTTAAACCCTGGAAATCATGATCTGTAAAAGTTCAATTATCAGTATTTTATGGCTTATATTATATTATTAACAGAATTATTGCTATTACTTTAGAAACAAATTATCGCTTTTAATGCTTTGTATGTCTGTAATATTCTGTGGGACTGCTATCAAGAATGATGCTTCAATAAATTAAAAGTTTTTTTCCCTGAATCTGATCTGCTGAAATGGGGGTGCGTATTATATGCCTATGTGTCCTATATGCCTATGAGTCCATATGCCCATGCATACTATATACGCACGCGACCTGTATATCGATGCATCCAATATACCCATTCGACCTATATATCCATTCATCCAATATGCCCATGCATCCTATATATGCCCATGCGACCTATATATCCAAGCATCCAATATGCCCATGCGACTATTTGCTTATGCGTACTATATGCTCATGCGACCTATATATCCAAGCATCCAATATGCCCATGCATCTTATATGCTCATGCGACCTATATATCCAAGCATCCAATATGCCCACGCATCTTATATGCTCATGCGACCTATATGTCAATGCGTCCATATGCCCATGCGACTATTTGCTTATGCGTACTATATGCCCATGCGACCTATATACCCATTCATCCAATATGCCCATGCGACCTATATGTCAATGCGTCCATATGCCCATGCGACTATTTGCTTATGCGTACTATATGCCCATGCGACCTATATATCCAAGCATCCAATATGCCCATGCGACCTATATACCCATTCATCCAATATGCCCATGCGACCTATATGTCAATGCGTCCATATGCCCATGCGACTATTTGCTTATGCGTACTATATGCCCATGCGACCTATATATCCAAGCATCCAATATGCCCATGCGACCTATATACCCATTCATCCAATATGCCCATGCGACCTATATGTCAATGCGTCCATATGCCCATGCGACTATTTGCTTATGCGTACTATATGCCCATGCGACCTATATATCCAAGCATCCAATATGCCCATGCGACCTATATACCCATTCATCCAATGTACCCATACGACCTATATATCCATGCATCCAATATACCCATGTGACCTGCATATATGCTGTCAGATACGGGAATTGCTAATATTTGTTCTTTTAAATTCATGTGTTTGTTTTCTTGCTAATTCGAACTAAATCTGGTTCACTGGAGATTCATCTCAGGCACTCTATAATACAGATATGAGGAAAAAGGTCTTCTATGGTATGTGAAAGAAAAGAAAAAAAACCGTCGCATTAATTACGAGTATTACAATTGACTTGGATACCAGAGCTGAACTTGGATACGTCACAAAATGTTTCTCTCTTTTCATCTTCTCCTGATAGAAAACAGTAACAAATATTCTGTTTTGTTTTATTATGTGTCCAGTAAAATTTTTATTTTTAAAAAAAGATATCACTCTATATTATTTCTTATAAAGAAGAGAGTAGAGACTGGAAGTCTATTTATTAACTTTTATCAAGAGACAGTCGCGCCACTCTTATAAGAACTGTCGAAATCAAAGAAGGAAAACAAAGAAGCAATAATAATGAACAAGATTAAGAAGTATCACAAAAAATAATTTAAAAAATGTTACTGATGTAAGTTATTGTGATATAAATATCAGGAAAAAAAATAAATATAAAAATAGATAAATAAAATGAGGTTGCAGTGAGAGTGGAATGACTGAAGATCTATCTTATGATGTTTACACTGTTTTCTGATGTAGAAAAGATAAGCTAGGTGCTTGGCTGGTAATGATGACGAGAAATGAATGGAGAGTGTTCTGAAGACGCATTAGGGCCCAGCAGGAGATTTGATTTAATTCCATTAAGGAGTCAGCTTATTCGAGATTTATCTCGAGTAATTTCATAAAAGCGTATAAAATCTATATAGAGGTGATCTGAAATTGAATTACTCGTTTATCCAATATGATGACTTACTATTTGAAAGGGGATAAGGAAAAAAAAAAGAGAGGAAGTATTTTTTTTTGTGGATGAGATAAAATAGATGGAAGCGTGACGTGTTGTATGTTGGACGTCGATTGGACAGGTTTACCGGAAATACTAGAAGATGGTAATGATGATGGGATAGTGTTTGTGTGGGGGTGGGGGGGTGGGGCAGTTGTGTGGAACTGATAACAGAGAATGGGACTGACGTGAGGGTTTGATGCTGCTAGCCGCTCCGTTCACACACGACTCGAATCGTCTGAGGAAACCGAGAAATAATCTCATTACGGCTTTCACTTTTCATGTTCCTCTGCTCCCTTGAATCCCCCCCCCCCCTCCAACAATTGCTGCCTACATCGTAATAGGCGACGCTGCTCCTTACCTGTCGCATTCTTCCCACCCGACTCTAATCAATCTTACACGGCACCAGTATTGACCGAATCTTTCTCAATTGCATCCAATAGCTTTAGGTATTCTCAATGGACTGAATATCAATTTCAGGATCTCAAGTATCTTTCAGGCACAATATTATTACATCATTTTTTGTTCACCAGAATGTTGTTAATACTTGTTTGTTGACGTAATTAAGAAAATTGGGACCTTTAAAATCTATGAAAACAGAAAGACCGAAGATTCTCATGAATTGAGAATTTAGAATTCCTCGATCCTCATGACCGAAGAATTGAATTTAGTTGCGGCATTAAATGACGAATTTTCCAATTTCTTTGGTTTAGTTCAATTTTAGAAAGACTGTTTAAGAATAAATTTTAAAATATTTCTTAGAATTTTATCTTCCTTATAATGTCACTTGGCCTTTTTTTGGAAAATGTTAGCCTTTTTTCTGTACTATTTTAGCCCCAATTGACACCTGGCAGTTGGTAACATTGATTCCTTTATAGTTTTTCTAGTTTTTGTAACGAATGGACAAATTACTTAGACAGTTTAAGTTCTTTTTTCCTAACCTCGACAAGATAAAAGCACATATCAGGAGGGGGAGTTCTATTATCACTTATGGTATTATTATTTATAAATGTAAAATTGCATTGATATATTATAAATAATAAAAAAATATATTTATGTGAAACTAGTTTCGATACAAAAAAGGTTTTATAAAAATAAATGCTTTGTTTTATCGAAAACAAAATAAATGTTTTCGATAAAACAATTACAATTTTTCTTCCGATTTCATCTACCTATCCGGAAGCTGAAGGATAGAAGAATACCAGGTTAAGAATGAATCTTAAGTCCAAACTTGCTTATGTTCTGAGTTTTGCCTTTTCAGTTAGCGGACGAAACCTCATGTAGGAAGAATCTGAATTGTTGGAAACGCGTTTTTTTCACAAAGTGGTTCTAGTTTCTGTAACGTTCCGATTTTTTTGATCAATGCAATTTAATTTGTTTTGTTAGTATTATACAGTATAATTTATTTTTTATAAACTATATTACTCTATTTATATTTTCAATAGTGTTATAGAGATATGGAAAAGAAACAGGTAGAAAGATGGTTGATGATTGAATACCCTGTTAGAGACAGATATAAGAATATCCAGTTTTCATATAATCCAAACTCCATATATTTTACTGCTAAATTTCAAACATTATCAAACTGCCAAGTATCAGCCTTTAAACACAGTTTTCTCCTAAATTATTACCACTAGAAGAAAACAGCACCCTTGTGGTTTTCCCGACCCCCCTCTTCTCTTCCGAGTAAATTGCTTTGAGATTGGTTTTTATGAGTCCAGGCATTTAGCTTGGGCATTATTAAAACGGTAAAGTCATTGCCCTAGTTCCCTCTTGTAGTCCTCTGTTTCCAACCAATACTTTTACAATCATTAAAACAAATGAAAACGGTAATCACACTTCCAAAGTAAATTTCTTTTAATAACTTTAGTTTCATTCCAACTTAACCGTAGTTGTTATTCATTTTCTTATATCTCTTCTAAACGTTGTTTGAATCATCGAAACTTATTTTTGATCAGATAAAATCACATATTGATCATCAGAATCTAATATTGCTTTTTTATTTTTTTTTTACAAGTCCCATTCGACTCTATTTTCAGGTGTATGGAATATAGTAAGTTTTAATGGTGATGCCTTAGAGTTCTTATGAAAGCTTTAACACTAATGGAGTGTAGGCAATGTGCAGAAATGAAGAACAGGCCTACGTACCATATGTTAAACAGTGGATCTAATACCTCAGAGGTCACAATCAATGGTCCAGCATGGCTTTTTTTAATTATTTCTTTATGTAATATTGTTTAAATCAGTGTTTCCCAAACTTTTTCGAGTGACCGCCCCCTTGGGTCCATAAACCCATAACTCAACACCCTTGAATAATAATCAGATTCCTAGACTAAATAACCAAATGAGTAACATTTTAACAATTAAATTAAAATAATTACTAATCGAATATTTATTTAGAATCCAATAGATGTATTGTTTCGTATCATATTTATGCAAAAGAATTATTACACAATAAAAGAAACTTAGGTGAGAATATACTTTTAACATAAAAATGAATTATCAAAACAAATAATTTTAAGAAACCATTTCCTAGAAGTTTACATGTTGTGTTTTCACTTAAATTTAGAAATTATATTGCATGAACATTTTCAATTTATGGAAATAGAATCCCCGATCCCTTTTGCATTACCGCCCCCCGATATCAAAGCACTGCCCCCAGGGGGGCGGTATCGCCCATTTTGGGAAACACTGGTTTAAACCGATCGCCTAGCGGCGAGTAATAAAGTAAACCGTTTACCGTTTTTTTTTTCTCCGAGGGACGACATACTCAGATTTATTCACCTCCTGGGTAAATAAATCGAGGCCAGGTGGGAATCGAACCCCAGACTACGTGTATCAGGCCAGAAGCAAGTACGTTATGCACTGAGCTAACCTGGCCCCTCTTTATGATAATATTGAACTTTCTAATATCTCATTTTAAGATATATTTAAAATGGAAAAAGAAGAATGACTCAGCTAACACTTCTTAAGGTAATAGAAAATATGATGAAATTATAGCAATAGTGACGGGGGGTGGGGGCTGAGAAGGTGGTATCCGCCCTGAGTGAGACCATTGTGCGTCTTTCAATACCCTCGGCACGTGACCTAATCCTTGTCGTGTCGAATTCATTATTCCGCAGGAAGTGCATTCCACTTGGCAACCGTCTAAGGAACTGCTCTTCTTATTAATATTTACGGCTTGTTCAACTGCTAAATATCTTAATTTAGAGTCATACCTTCAGTTAATCTTATAAATGAAATGAACCTCACATTTTATAAAAAAAAAGATGTAGCTATAACACTGTTTTACCGGGATCTATGAGCGACTTTGCTTCTTTACCCTTCTGTATGTTTCATTTCTTCTGAATGCAGTGTGTTTGCCGAAATTTATTCAGGATACTAAGTGTTTGTTTCTTTTTTTTTTCTGAATTTAAAGTTTCAGTTATCTGATTTTGAAGTTTTCGAACACATAGTGTTCGAAACGCGTTGTTTATACTATTAAATTGTTATATGTGGAGACCATTTCATTAGCTTTTTACCCTACAATGAGTAAATACCACACAATAACTGATTGCACCGTTAGAATATATATATATATATATATATATATATATATATATATATATATATATATATATATATCATTCAAATTAACCGCAGTCTCGGCATTCACGATCTTAAGACTGAGAGATTCGATCGTACGAACTAACCTCCTGCTAACAGGGTTCAACTGGAAAAGGAGTTGGCCAAGTGACATGTTAAATTAAAATCGATGACTCATGCTTAGTCATTGCTGTTAATAGATTAAATGATTAGTACAGGTTAATATAAAGAGAAGGCCAAAGGTCAATAATGAACAGGAAACAAGCGGTTAGAATAAAAGAGTTGAAAGGTCAACGGTATAACTGGACTAATAGAGAATAAATAGATTAATCATATTAAAGTAAATGAAGGATTATATATATATATTTATGTTGTTAAATAGCAGAGCAGATTCTGCATTCACGATTTTTTTTCAGCAATCTTCCTTTTTTTCTAATCACTTTTTTATGCTGCAAAGACAATGAAAATAACAAATTTCCCAGGGACATACTGGCAGCATAGAAAAATAGTAGTTTTCTAGTAGTGTAAACACTACTGTAGCGTTATCCTTGATAATTGTGG
This sequence comes from Hermatobates lingyangjiaoensis, assembly GCA_026182355.1. Classification (NCBI taxonomy): domain Eukaryota; kingdom Metazoa; phylum Arthropoda; class Insecta; order Hemiptera; family Hermatobatidae; genus Hermatobates; species Hermatobates lingyangjiaoensis. The sequence goes on from JAPFBL010000159.1 coordinate 576,174, forward strand.
TTATATTAACCCCACTGTACCGGAAGATTTTATTAAGTTAACATTCCTGTTGTCTAAAAGTTTTAGTTTTTCTTATTTAATTTTAATTTTTTTTAATCCCTTATGTGACTAAAAAAATTAATCACTGATTTTATTAAATGATTTTTACTTTTATCATTTCACACGTCGTAATAATCTATTTTTGTTTATACGTGTGTTTTGTGATTGTTTTTAATAATTATTTCAAGTTTTTTTTGTACACTTCTGAAAAAGGTTTTAAATAAAAACCGAACCGTCGGCATTAGAGTTTGATTTGAACTTGGAAAACTGATCGTCAAAGCTTTTTATACTGAAAAAAATATCTATAAACGTAATATTGTACTTTGGGGAATTTACATGGCATTTTATTTATAATTGTATTTTTATTAAAGATTTACTCATATATGGCGTTTCTATTTTTATCATAATATTTTATTTATTTTAAGCAGATTATTAATAAATATATTATGAACATATTGATATAGTTCCTCGAACTTAAATATTTTTAAAATTCAAAATGGGTTTCTTGAGGATTTCATCCAAAGAATTCACTACTAAACTGATGTTTCGCCAAAAATTGTTCGGCATTTCCAAGGGTTTTCGTGTTTATTATGATGCTGTTTGATAAATGTATGTAACTTGTGTGTAACTATAGTTTTCTTTCAAAAAAAGAAAAAAAGAATCCTTGAAAATGCTGAACAATTTTTGGTGAAACGTCAGCTTATAATTTGGAGCAGTTAATTTTTTGAACTAAATCTTCAAGAAACCATTTTGAATAGTATACCATACTATGAAGGGTTTGGTAGTTAATACTTAAAACACATTTTGGATCTAAATTTTTCTAAGTTTGGGGACCCCTTTATAATTCTATTGCATATATAATATAATATAAATTGTGATCTTGATGTTATCAGTAGAAGAAGGAAGGTGTAATAAAAAATAAGGATATAAAATATATGTGCTACAGGGGAGGTTAGAACATTAACTCAGCGGAGGCTATGAATAATTTACCTTCCTGATTCTTTGAGCAACACTGGAGACCAGATCGTTTGAATACATTGAATTCTTTACGTGTATTTAGCTCTGTAGCTATTCTACTTGAACAATCTTCATAAACCGTATACAAATTATTATTTATTATTATTATTATTAGAGAGTTGTTTTTTGTGAAAATCATTATTTGTTTAAAATTTTTAATTTTATTTTTTCTGAAATATTGATAATCAAGTATTATCTGGGGTCACATAGTTTTTGTTGTTGTAACTTCCTTGTTTCGAAATTGCCTATTAAATGAGTAGCGAATAATCAGAAGTTATTTAGCTGTAGAAATGAATTTAGGAAAACTTGGAAGTTATGAAGTGCTCTGAATGGAAAGTAGTATTATATTTAATATTATTATAAAATTCTGACGTACCTTGTAAACTGTTGATGGACTCGTCCGACCGGTTTTGTATCATCATAGGGACCGGCATCCCATTCGATGATTCTGCCTATGCGAAACGGATCGGATGTGTATCAACATTTCCAAATTATGTTGGGAAGTTTGTGATAATATTATGTTTACTAACCTCTGCCGTACTGACAATATGTATGTATTTTAATGCTATTGACAAAAGTAGTGATCAAGGCGGTCGAATATTTCTCTAAAAGATGACCTGGCCATTAAGCATAGCTCAGTAATTCTATAATTGTTAATCTAACGATTGATATAAAGTTTACTTAATGTTATAAAGAGTAGACGTTGTAATTTTTGTCACGCATGGTTTGAATACTCTAGCTGAAGTAATTATATGAGAGAGAGAGAGAGATATGTGCGATTGATATGCTTAGATTACATGACCCTATGTCAAGGCTGTGTGACTTTCGTATCAAGATTCCAGAGCCCCTAAACTAAGCCTTTTTGTTTTTTTACGGAGGTTTATGTGGTCCTCTTGATAAAAATACGTTTTTTGTTCTCTCAATTCTACTCCAATACGTTGTCCAAGAGTTCAACGACTCCTTGTAAAGATATCCGATCCGTTTGCAAAGATTTAAAACAGTGTTTCCCAAAGTGGGCGGTACAGCGCCCCTGGGGGCGGTGCTTTGATATCGGGGGGCGGTAATGCAAAAAGGAGCGGGGATTCTATTTTATAAATAGAAAATGTTCATGCAATATAATTACTAAATTTAAGTGAAAACACCACATGTAAACTTCTAGGAAACAGTTTCTTAAAATTATTTGTTTTGATAATTCATTTTTATGTTAAAAGTATATTCTCACCTAAGTTTCTTTTATTGTGTATTAATTCTTTTGCATAAATATGCTATGAAACAATACATCTATTGGATTCTAAATAAATATTCGATTAGTAATTATTTTAATTTACTCATTTGGTTATTTAGTCTAGGAATCTGATTACTATTCAAGGGTATTGTTATAGGTTTATGGACCCAAGGGGGCGGTCACTCGAAAAAGTTTGGGAGACACTGATTTAAAAGAACCTTTGTCTTTTGCGCCATCCTTCTAAGGATTTGTAATACTATTTATTGAACCTTCTTTAAGTCTTTTGTTCCTCTTTCTTAAAGGATATATATTCGCCATAATACAAAGTTGAATACTTCCTGACCAAGTGTTAAAGCATTTCTGGGAATGCTTTGTAGTCTGATTCCAAGGCTATTTGATCCCCTTTAACAATAACACGCGGTTTTCTTCTCGAAACTCTGTGACTATTAACACTGCTTCAAGAGAGACTGTAGTCCTCTGCGCACTAACTCATATTTCTTGATTGAAAAGACACCAGCTAAGACTACGTTACTCCATGCCATTCCTTCTCCAAGACTATTTGATCCCCTTTAACAATAACGCGCGGTTTTCTTCTCGAAACTCTGTGACTATTAACACTGCTTCAAGAGAGACTTTGTAGTCCTCTGCGCACTAACTCATATTTCTTGATTGAAAAGACACCAGCTAAGACTACGTTACTCCATGCCATTCCTTCTCCAAGGCTATTTGATCCCCTTTAACAATAACACGCGGTTTTCTTCTCGAAACTCTATGACTATTAACACTGCTTCAAGAAAGACTTTGTAGTCCTCTGCGTCCTAACTCATATATCTTGATTGAAAAGACACCAGCTAAGACTACGTTACTCCATGCCATTCCTTCTCCAAGGCTATGTGACCCACCTTATACGAAGAGTTCATGACTCCATTGTCATGTTTGCACGGACACCCAGGTTCTCGCTCACTATCACTAGGAATCCCTCGTTTATACGATATACTTTGGTCATAACATTCTATTTTAAACCACAGATTCAAACATTCAATGATCAATTGATTATTCATTATGTAAACAGTTTCCGTTTATATCAGTTTTACTGAAGATACGTTTATCTTTTCTACACTATTACTGTTAAAGTTAGCAGCAGCTTCTGCATTAACCGCTGTTTTTCTGAGGTTTTCTGGTTTCCTGACCAGTTTGCGGTCAGGCAAAGGTATTTTCCAGATGACTTTAGGTAAAGACATGCAGGTACAGATGAAACGTGAAACACTAAAGACTATTTAAAACACATTATTATAGGGAAAACTAAACTATAAAGTTGACAATTTACTTTCAGTATACATTAGCCACATCTCACACACACACCACACACACACACACCACACACACACAACACACACCACACACACACATATATAATATATATATATATATATATATATCAATGATCAAAGCACAATAAGAAATGGGAAAACAAGACTAAGATCTTTCAACCGTAACAAGCGGTCTTCGTCAGAGTCAAAAACCCAACTCTGATATTTTACATATATATATATATATATATTATATATAATATATATATAACACACATACAATACACACACACCAAACAACACACGTACATACACTATAAATAATATATAATTAAGTTATACTATAAACAGATTAACAGATTATTTTAACACGGGAGACATCAACATTCTAACACTAGTAAACAGACTCTGCAGGTGTATGTAGAAGTTTGTTTGAAACACCTTATCAAATGTGAGGGTGGCTATCGTTATTGATGGTTACATCATCCCACTTGTAAGAAACAGCTTCTGGTATAAGACTGAGAACAAGATGATTGAGTTCCGGTTCGCGAACTTTTGATTGAATTCTTCGCAACGTTGCTTTGCTATATTGCTTTAGATCGCTCCTCCTCGCTACGCTGTGCTTCCTACGAACAACACTTACCTTCATGCTGAAATGAACTTGAAAACCATTTATCTACCTGGGGCAAAGCATTGTTTTGTTTTGTTTTTTTTTTTTTTTTAATCAAGACATTAGTTTTGTAATTCGTTCATGGTTGTTGAAGTGTTGAAACCATATTATTCCACATTAGCAAAATATATAAGGAAAATTAAGAATGGGCGTCTCAATTCTAATCATGGTATTGTTTGACTGTTTCCGACCCACACACATATATTTTCATCTTCATTTCGATTAATTAATGAAAAGTATTGCTCTTATGTTATTATAGCCCATTGATTCGTGTAGTAAACTTGATTATATATTATGTATAGTGTATGTACGTGTGTTGTGTGTATGTATATATGTGTGTGTGTGTTGTGTGTGTGTGTGTGTGTGTGTGTGTGTGTGTGTGTGTGTGTGTGTGTGTGTGTGCGTGAGAGAGAGAGAGAGAGTGTGTATATATATATATATATATACAACTAAAAAATGATTGATCGGGATGCGGTCAGTTTCTTGCAGTTTTTAATTCAAACTCTCATTGCCGACGTTTCGATTTTATTCAAAATCTTTTTCATAGGCCTACAAACAGAGGAAAAACAATGTTTGTTTTTCTTGTTTTGAAAAACTTGTTTTTCCTTTGTTTGAAACGTCGGCAATGAGAGTTTGAATTAAAAAGTGGAAGAAACTGACCGCATTCCGATCAATCATTTTTTAGTTGTATATCTGTCACACGGTCGAGAAGTTATTAGTGTTTATATATATATATATATATATATATATATATATAACTTTAAATTACACAAAGCACGACACAGAAAAGAGAATACAAAGAAAACTTACAGAATTCAATATTTCGAACTGTTGTTCGTCATCAGGAGAGTAGACTAGAAGAGAGGACGAAGTGAGAGAGATCTCCCCACGTCGAAGAACGGAGCGCGAAGGATATATATATCTACTACATAATTATATATATATATATATATATATATATATATATATATATATATATACGAGTTCGAGATTAACAAAGAGCAACACACAAAGTAGGGAAACACACTTACAGACTCAAATTTTCGGGTAATCCGTCTTCAGGAGAAAAGAGAATGGGAGACCAAGCACGTTGTAGGCGCAACGGCAAGTAACCCAAAATATATATATATATATATATATATATATATATATATATATTGTTAAATAACGCCCCATATTTGGCTTGTATCTGCTTCTTACACAATTTCTCCAGTTTCCGGAATTCCTTCCTCGTCTCTTCATTAAAACTATAAAGTCTTGTACCTTCAAATTGACGGCGTGGCAATGGGTTCGCCCCTAGGCGTCACATTTGCAAACTATTATATGTGCTACGTGGAAAACAAAATCCTAAACAACAGCCCTGAATTAAAGCCTGCTATTTATTGTAGATACGTGGATGATTGCTTCGTTGTTGCAAAAGATTCAGAACAATTACTAAACCTCAAGTCAGCATTTGAAAATAACTCCTGTCTCAAATTTACAATAGAAACAGCAATAGAAAAAAGAATGAACTTCCTTGATGTAAATATTAACCTGAAAAATAACATACTGCAGACTTCTATTTACAGGAAACCTACCAACACAGCATCATACCTAAATGCGAAGAGTGAATGCCCTCAACGATATATCAGATCCCTAATCCACAGAACATACAAGACCGCCTCAACCTGGGACCTTTTCAACAGTAATATTTTGTCAACCAAGCAAGCGTTAATCAACAATGGTTACTCAAACAAGTATTTCGACAACATTCTAAGACGCTACCTCGAAAATAGATTCACCTCAGATAATAAGAGCCTAACAACAGGCACTAACCACAAAATATTCTACAAAAACCAATATACAGATGAATATAAGACTGATGAACGTGTTTTGAAAAATATTATAAAAAGCCATGTTAAATGTATTAAGCCTGACGATAGTTTGACCCTGATAACTTACTACCAAAGCCCTTCAATAAGCAGTTTATTAATGAAAAATAGTCCTAGCGTAAAGGAGTCAAAAGAAACAAATCTTGTATATGAGTACTCATGTAATATCGGGAGCTGTGAGGCCCGTAAAAGCTCATATATAGGAATGACTTCGACTTCATTATCTAGAAGAATTACTATGCACCTTTCTGCCGGCGCGCCAAAATGCCATACAACAGCAGTCCATAAGACAAAACTCACAAGAGAAATGATGGTAAATTCCACGAAAATTATCGCTCGAGAAAGAAATCATTTTAAATTACAACTATTAGAAGCAATAATTATTCAAGAAAAGCAACCAGCCATAAATATCCAAGTTAATAATTCTTGTCGAATTTTAAAACTATTTGCAAACAGAAACACCCAGATTAGCCAGGTAGTAGGTGAGCCCAACCACCCTACCTTAATCCCCCATAATGCGCCGTGATACAGGGCGATGCCCTGTAAACTTTCCATTAATAATCCATCTCTATATATATAACTAGCTTTCCTACTATTACTCTCATTATTGTCCTGATGATGAATGTGGTACATTCGAAACATGTCGACTAGTAATATTGGTGATAGACTTTATAGTTTTAATGAAGAGACGAGGAAGGAATTCCGGAAACTGGAGAAATTGTGTAAGAAGCAGATACAAGCCAAATATGGGGCGTTATTTAACAATATATGTTTAAATGAAGGACTGCTTCCAACTTTTACAAATATATATATATAGGTCACACGGTCGAGAAGTTATTAGTGTTTATATATATATATAACTTTAAATTACACAAAGCACGACACAGAAAAGAGAATACAAAGAAAACTTACAGAATTCAATATTTCGAACTGTTGTTCGTCATCAGGAGAGTAGACTAGAAGAGAGGACGAAGTGAGAGAGATCTCCCCACGTCGAAGAACGTTGCCGAAGGGTTGCCGGGTTGGTTACTTGCCATTGCGCCTACAACGTGCTTGGTCTCCCATTCTCTTTTCTCCTGAAGACGGATTACCCGAAAATTTGAGTCTGTAAGTGTGTTTCCCTACTTTGTGTGTTGCTCTTTGTTAATCTCGAACTCGTATATATATATATATATATATATATATATATATGTAGTAGAGGTAGGATCTTAAACCCGACACGGCCAAATTTGGGCTGGGTTATGCCCAAATTGTCAATTACTATATTCGGGTAGGTTCGGTCCCGAACTTCTCTCTCGCTAACTTTTTTTTAATGAATATATATTCATATATTATTATCAAAAATGTAACCATAATTTGCAGAAACTTGCTTCTTAATCAGTTTCTCTATCTTCCTGAATATCGATTTCGTTATTGCATCTAAGCTAGATAACATACTTTCTACTGTCAACATGTTTCAACTCTTTCCTAGAGCCTTCTTCAGGACTAGAATGATTCTCAAATGATTTCCTTTTATATAGTCAATGTATAGTGAATTAGGAGGATTAAAGTTGTTTGTTCAAAGCTGGGTAGTGAGTGACCTAAGACCGCTGTTGCTACCTCGGTCGGGTCTATTTAGACTTGTGTTCCAAATAACTTCAAAGTTTTATGGTTATTTAGAATTTACAAATATTAGACCATTCGTATATTATGTATACTAAAACGATGTATAGCTATTAAACTAAGGAAAGATTGTTATAAAATAAATTATTTAAATAAAACAGACGACTGTTTTGATTGGCTGGTGGAGAATAAACTCAAATATACCATATACCCTGCCTTGCCCGAGACTGATTGGGCTCGGGTCGGGTCGGGTTTTAATACCTTCGGGTCCCTGGGTCGGGTCGGACTGGATTTTGTTAGACCCGATCCTACGTCTATCGTGTAGGGCAGAGGGTGGTAGTGAGGTAAACGTATATTGCATTTCCCACAATAAGCAACAAATAAAAACTGCAAAAACACATCTACAGTCTTTAATTTTCGGTTTGAACCGTCTTCAAGAGAGACAAGAGAGGGGAACCAAGCGCACTGGTACAGAGATGCTTGGAAACCCAGTGCTTGGTATCCCTCTCTTATCTTTCCTGAAGATTTTTTAAAAAGAAAATTATAGTTCTAAAGTTGTGCAATCGGTTATTGTGTGGTATTTACTCATTGTAGAGTAAAAAGCTAATGAAATATTCTCCACATATAGAAATTTAATAGCATAAACAACGCTTTTCGTAAACAACCCAACATAGAGTTGGGTTTTTGACTCTGACGAAGACCGCTTGTTACGGTTGAAAGATCTTAGTCTTGTTTTCCCATTTCTTATTGTGGTTTGATCATTTATACTATAGATAACCCTCTTATGACCTTGTATTTTTTTAGTTAATGCCTGAATCAGAACACTACGTATTCGAAATGCGTTGTTTATACTATTAAATTTCTATAAGTGGAAACTATTTCATTAGCTTTTTACCCTATAATGAGAAAATTATAGACTGTAAACGTGTGTTTTTTAATTTTTCTATGTTTCTTCATCGACATTGAACCTTGCTTGTCCGTTTAGGATGATATTTTCATCGAGCAAGTGTATTCTCCGCATTAAATATTATGATGTTTTTATGTATTAAGAACTCTACATTCATTCATGTATTTCTCTATATTTTTCACCCTGTCCAAATTTTAGAAAATTAAAACTTTATGAGTCCATTCTATAGTTTAAACGGTAACTTCAATAGTTAATAGTGAATTTATAGATTAAAAGATGATTGGCGGATTGAAGCTTTTGATGTGAAAAATGATTTTTCTTTTGCATACTAGCCATAATTAAGTAATAATTCATTCTTGTCATTGTTAATCCATAAATTTTTTTTTTAAAAAAAAAGGCTATTGTGTTTGACACCAGCTCTTGTGATAAGAGATAAGAACGTGACAGGTGAAATGTGATAAGGCCCCAGAGCAAACTTTCGCAAGGACGAGCACCACTCTGCTTATCTTCATGTGACATTTGGCTCAAGTCTGCGACAACTCAGTTCAATAATATGATAATTTTATATAGCTGATAGGTTGCCTCCGCAGGGATGGTTTGATGCCCCGGTAACTCGAGCAGTCACCTGGGGCACCATAAAGTGTGTTTATGAATTAATTGGATACACCATTACTGTTTGCAACGATTTATAAACTTTAATACGTGTCTAAAATACTTAATAATATTTAATTTAAAGATAAATTTAACCACATTATTATACCATAGAAAAAATATCTGGAGTGGCCTACACTCAACTTTACTATAAGTAACAGTGACGTGCGGTGAAGTTCATGGTAGGTGAGGCACAGTCAGATTAACTCCTATAGTCACAGACATCCAAAATTCTATGAGGTAGCAGGAATTATCTACTAATATTTTGATACTAATCAAAGATGGTCTGATAGTTTAATAATATAATTTAAAGTAAAAATAAAATTTTTAAAGTAAAAAGTTTAAAAATTGTTTGAAATTTTCTTTTTCGTACACCTTTACTTCTATTGTTACCCATGAATCCCGAAATAACATTGTGAAATTTTGAGTGTATATTGAGAAGTTGATAATAGATTGTTTTATCTATTAATAAAACAATAATTACAAACAGGATAAATAGTCCTGTTTTGTAATGATATATAAAAGCGTTCTATTGGGGGAAAAGGTAGGCCAGTGGAAACGTGCTCGCCTCTGGACTGCTAGGTCTGGGGTTCAACGCCCACTCTAACCTTCGATTTATTAACGCCGGAAATGAATAAATCTTAATACGTCCCCTCTAAGAGGACGTTAAACAGTCAGTCCTGAGCCTGTACGATGTCAGATACTCGTTAAAGATCCCTACTATAAATACACTTGAATTAGGCAAAATGTAGGACTCTAAATGTAGAATTAATCTTCATTGTATGGCTAATGTGTGTTCTCTTGCAGGGCTGCCACTGCAGCCTAACCGAACCTACCTAAGCGTTGTTGGAACCTCTTGGTTCCAGACTGTGATCAGTAACATCCCCAGTGTAGAATCAACTATTTCTTGCATTATCATCAAGCCTTTTCAAAAGCTAAAAGAAAATCATAACCCGGCTATATATTTCCGACTAATATTCATAACAGCCAATACAAAGCCCTCAAACATTGAACTTCCTTGGTACAAGGTTCTATGATCCCATCAAACTTTACCTTGAGTTATACAAATCAATTGAAGCGGTCATTGCAAGCTCCTGATTGGCTGATTTCAGCTTGTCGTCATCGCCTTTCCCGAGGTCACATCGATTATTTCCTACAATAATCCGATTTATTGTCATGGCTGCTTTTTACATTGTTAAGATTTTCCACTCCTCTGCTTTCACTAATAAATTTATATCAAAACTTAATGTTTAAAAAAAGTGTTACTTTTTTTAGATTTTCTTGTATAGTATTTATTTTTATATATTATTAACTGAAAAATTAAATTGCACAAAATATATTCAGTGCATTCATTGAAATTTTTAAATTTTTGTAGTCTGGCATGTACTACTCGTATATCGGTACGAAAGAACTAAAAAGTAAATGGATATCATTAGTACTGTATGGGTTTTCGGACAAGTAAAATAATAAAAGGTTGAAGATAGGTTATCTTCGTAGTATCGTATGTTGTTTTCGATAAGTTCCGAATGTTGTTCATCTTCAAACGGAACCAATTACAGACGCTTGAGTTTATGGCATATATATAATTAATTACAGAATTCAATGAGGTCATGGTTGTTTTTGTAGATTGATAAAAACACAATTTAAGACGTTTTTTAAGGTCTTACAAACTGATAACTGAATCAACTGAGATCAGTTGATCTTGAAAATGTATGTTACAATATCTATTGGCTTCAGTGATTTCGGGAGCTAGTTTGGTAGAAGCTACTACTACTTGGTGGAACCTAGCTTCTACTTTTACAAGTTGTAAGAGAATATTTGTTTTGTTTCTTCAAATACAGATTAATTTATTGAAAATAATCATAACTATTATTTTATTTAATTATAACTAATTAATCTTCAGTGGAGTCAAAGTCGAGGAAGGATACTCTAAGTGATTCTAAAATTCCTAGTGCTGGCTTCTTGCCAAGAAGCCATCACTAGGAAGTCTTGTGCTTCCTTCTTACCAGCAAGCCAAATTGTCTTGAGGCAATGAAAATTGTATGGTTACTATATTGACAACAACAAGTTTCTTAAGGACCAGCCAACTTTATTCTTAGTTAATATATTGATATAATCCCAAAATAAATATTGTATTTATCTGATTCTGAAGATATTTGTCAGGATTATAAGTTCGGTGTACTATCCGAAATCCTTCAGAATACCGTTGGCACCAATTTTGATCATGAATACCATGCAAGTCTTTCCCGTGATTTCAAATATGTTTCTTACTCAGTGCAATCCATTATAAATAAAATCTGGAGTGGCCTACACTCAACTTTACTATAAGTAACTTTATATCAAATTTATAAAATTATATCAAGATAGTGATTGAAGGACATATCAATATATAAGCTTATTTTTCTACATCACACAGATGATGCAAATAATTTCATTAGTATAACTACAGCAGTAATAACAGGAAAATACCCTTTTTTTCTCTGAAAAACATCATAAACAACGAAGAAAATGTTGTATTAAGATGATTTATTATTAAAGATGTACGATAATTACATTTATTAATCTCTAAACGAAAGATTTCAATTTTGAATTAGCTTTTACATTATTGGTTTTTTACAGAATTATTATACTGGGAATTTTATGGCTTTTTAGTATTTAATAAGATCATTTTCCTGCACAATATTATTCCTCTTACATCTCATATAAATCAATAAACTATTTAAATTGTTCCTTTACAAATATCGATTTTATCTCAGTGGATTCGCTCAAAAAATTTCTAAGTCAGTGTAAACAATGTAATAAAATATAAAAAATTCGACAAGTATAGCAGGTGATCTCTTACTCTAAGATAAACAAACAGTTTTTATAGCGTTATTGCTCTTTCCCATAAGTGAAACTTCATGATTTTTTTATGAATTGCTAATTTTTTGTTCCATTTTTGGTCAAATTTTCTTTATTTTTTAATCAGCCGTTTAGAGTCAAAAAAACATTTTCTGAAAACAGAAATCGTACTGTAACGCCCCTTTAGCGAATGTAATTTTGAAAAAAAATATCTCAACTCATTCTCCACATAATGTTCTATCTTTAGGCATAGTTTCATTTTGATCGGTCAAGCAGTATGGCTTGTATTGCTCTCACAAGGTTTGAGATTGAATTATAAGTCATCATTTTTACACTTAATTGAAAAAAAAATATTACTGTTATTTAAAATTCTAAATATATATTTCGTATGTTCCATTTGTAACCTCAAAGATAATGTCAAAATTTCAAAACTCTAGGGTTATCAGTTTAGGAGAAATAAATGTTTTCTAAAAAACGGTTTTAGGCAAAAAAAGTGACTTTCCCATCATGCATCATTCGTCCCATACAATAGGGATCTTCTTCCCTATGGGGCCCATTTTTATGTAAAATATCAAATTGATCCATCAAAGATTCTGAACCGTAGCGTGGTAACAAGCAATGCTAACACACTCACCCACCCACCCACCCAACCACGTTCATGAAATTACACGGCGATGTTAACGCCATCTCTTGGTCTTTTCATGAAATTACACGGCGATTCTAACGCCATCTCTTGGTCTTTTAATGAAATTACACTATTTTCTAACGCCATCTCTTGATCTATTCATGAAATTACACGGCGATTCTAACGCCATCTCTCGGTCTTTTCATGAAATTACACCGCGATTCTAACGCCATCTCTTGGTCTATTCATGAAATTACACGGCGATTCTAAAGCCATCTCTTGATCTTTTCATGAAATTACACGGCGATTCTAACGCCATCTCTAGGTCTTTACATGAAATTACACGGCGATTCTAACGCCATCTCTTGGTGTTTTCATGAAATTACACTATTTTCTAACGCCATCTCTTGATCTATTCATGAAATTACACGGCGATTCTAACGCCATCTCTTGATCTTTTCATGAAAATACACAGCGATCTTAACGCCATCTCTTGGTCTTTACATGAAATTACACGGCGATTCTAACGCCATCTCTTGGTCTTTTCATGAAATTACACGGCGATTCTAACGCCATCTCTTGGTCTTTTAATGAAATTACAAGGCGATTTTAACGCCATCTCTTGGTCTTTACATGAAATTACACGGCGATTCTAACGCCATCTCTCGGTCTTTTCATGAAATTACACGGCGATTCTAACGCCATCTCTTGGTGTTTTCATGAAATTACACTATTTTCTAACGCCATCTCTTGATCTATTCATGAAATTACACTGCGATTCTAACGCCATCTCTTGATCTTTTCATGAAAATACACAGCGATTTCAACGCCATCTCTTGGTCTTTACATGAAATTACACGGCGATTCTAACGCCATCTCTTGGTCTTTTCATGAAATTACACGGCGATTCTAACGCCATCTCTTGGTCTTTTAATGAAATTACACGGCGATTCTAACGCCATCTCTTGGTGTTTTCATGAAATTACACTATTTTCTAACGCCATCTCTTGATCTATTCATGAAATTACACGGCGATTCTAACGCCATCTCTTGATCTTTTCATGAAAATACATAGCGATTTTAACGCCATCTCTTGGTCTTTACATGAAATTACACGGCGATTCTAACGCCATCTCTTGGTCTTTTCATGAAATTACACGGCGATTCTAACGCCATCTCTTGATCTTTTCATGAAATTACACGGCGATTCTAACACCATCTCTTGGTCTTTTCATTAAGTATCGTGGTGTCAGTCATCGGGCGCGAGGCTTGTCCGGGTGCGGCGATATCCTGGACCTTCGGTGATATTGAGAGCATCCCCGCGGGAAATTTTTTCTCAATTTAGTTGAGAGAGAGCGCAACGCAATAGTGCGTTGAGCACCTTTTAGTGCTTTGTCATCTTGAACGTTTTACTTTTGGAGCGTTGTGAGAAGGTTTTAACCCTCACTTATTGAATTTTGAGCGGTTTTTTGCGTTTTTCCCAATTTACTCCCCCCCCCCCCCCATTTTTTTTTACCTTGCCCATAGCCAATTTTATTTTATTACACCCCCTGATAGTTTCCTATCATCTCCGGCCCTCTGGGCCAATCCCCTGATGCAGAAAATTTCTGGATTGAACTTTGACCCGAATTACACGGCGATTCTACGCTATCTCTTGGTCTCCTCATGGAGAAGACTGAGACTTCAGAATCGAGAACTAGAACTGAGAACTAGAATCGCCGTGTAATTTCGTTAAAAGACTAAGAAGATAATCCTTCCTTTCCGGGGGTGATGAACGCTTCCGGGTTTTTCTGCTGGCCACTCATAGCGACCTGGCTATTCCTTCTTGGCGCTACACATAGCTTCCCTAACTCATTTGCTACCTTCTTGTCGGCGGATTGTCTCCTTAACACATCCGTCGGAGCGGACGAGGGCTTGCCCATTGACGTCCTTGCATACTTATCATCTGCACCCTTCGGCCGGGGGTTGGTACCCCTTAATTGTGCTTCGCATCTTATCCTCCGCTAATCTTGCCCTAGGAGATTTTCTCATCTGATCCTCTCTCCTGGAGGAGGTCGATTTCTGTTCGGCTTTTGGTGATTTCCCACTTATATCACCGGATACTCCTTGCACTCCTGATTAAAATGGCGTTTTCCCTGTGCCTTTAGCTCCACGTGCAGCCGAGATAAATTGGTTCAAACGTAGGGTCAAAGTTCAATCCAGAAATTTGCTGGGTTAGAGGATTGGCCCAGAGGGCCGGGGATGATGGGAAACTGACAGGGGGGGTAATAAAATAAAATTGGGTACGGGCCAGGTGTAAAAAAAATGTGGGGGGGGGAGTAAATTGGAAAAAACGCAAAAAAACGCTGAAAATTCAGTAAGTGAGGGTTAAAAACTTCTCACAATGCTCCAAAAGTAAAACGTTCAAGATGACAACGCACTAAAAGGTGCTCAACGCACTATTGCGCTCTCTCTCAACTAAATTGAGAAAAAATTTCCCGTGGGGGATGCTCTCAATATCACCGAAGGTCCAGGATAACGCCGTACCCGGACAAGTCTCGCGCCCGATGACTGACGGCACGATACTTCGTGAAAAGACCAAGAGATGGCGTTAGAATCGCCGTGTAATTTCATGAAAAGACCAAGAGATGGCGTTAGAATCGCCGTGTAATTTCTTGAAAAGACCAAGAGATGGCGTTAGAATCGCCTTGTAATTTCATGAAAAGACCAAGAGATGGCGTTAGAATCGCCGTGTAATTTCATGAAAAGACCAAGAGATGGCGTTAGAATCGCCGTGTATTTCATGAGAAGATCAAGAGATGGCGTTAGAATCGCTGTGTAATTTCATGAAAAGATCAAGAGATGGCGTTAGAATCGTCGTGTAATTTCATGAAGAGACCAAGAGATGTCGTTATAATTGCCGTGTAATTTCATGTAAAGATCAAGAGATGGCGTTAGAATCGCCTTGTAATTTCATGAGAAGATCAAGAGATGGCGTTAGAATCACCGTGTAATTCCATGTAAAATCAAGAGATGGCGTTAGAATCGCCGTGTAATATCATGAATAGACCAAGAGATGGCGTTAGAATCGCCGTGTAATTTCATGAAATGACCGAGAGATGGCGTTAGAATCGCCGTGTAATTTCATGAAAAGACCAAGAGATGGCGTTAGGATATCCGTGTAATTTAATGAAAAGACCAAGAGATGGCGTTAGAATCGCCGTGTAATTTCATGAAAAAAATATTTCCCGTTGTTTTAAAATTCTGAATATATTTTTCGTTTATTGTATTAGTAACCTCAAAGATAATGCCATATTTTCAAATCTCTTAGAATTAATAGTTTTGGTGAAAAAAATATAATCTAAAAACTTTTTTTCGCTTTGCTATCATGCATAATTGGTCCCAAACAACTGGGTTTATGTATACTATGAGGTCCATATTTGTGCAAACTATCAACTTCATCCAGCAAAGATAATGAACTGTGGCGTGGTAACAAGCAATGCTAACACACTCACCCACCAACCTACATCCACACTCAGACATCATTGAAAATCTTCATGAAACGGTTTTTTGGACCTCAAAACATATAATTCCGTCAAAATCTCGAGATTTTTTTTTTCACGTACACCATACTTTACTTATAGTAAAGTAAAAACTAAAATATGAATTTTCAGTTAACTAGTTGACTAGGTTTTATTTATACTTCCGACTTGATGAAAGGCCTTATTGCATTGATTGATGTAGAAGAACGTTTGAAGTGTTGAAGTGGGCTGTACAAATTTTGACAGGTCAGCACTGATATGGTAGTATTCCTCAGGATATAGCCAATTTATCATCTGGTCCTAATTTACCCACCAGCAAGTCAAACGCACTTCTTTTGAAGAAAGTAAAACCTACTCACGACAATATTCGTTATCAGACTGAGATCAACCACGTAAAGTTGTCTTACATAAAAACAGTCAACATAGAGCATTCTTGATTTTAATTTTTATTGTATGTCTTCTCTTCTGTGAAAGTTTAATACTAATTTTCCTTTTTTGAATGTTTTTTATGTGGTAAAAATGAATCGGGAAGGACGTTTAGCAGTCTGTCTCGAGCTTATATGATGCTAGGTAGTCGCTAAAGATCCCTACTCTAAATTCACTTGAGTTAGGAAGAGTGTTCATTGTGTGGTATCACAAAGGAGGGCAATGTTCTGGCTATGTGTGTTCTCTTGTGAGAGTGCCATTGCAACCTAACCTAACCTAACCTATCCTTGGTGAAAAAGAGGATTAGATCCAACTATAAGAGAGAGTAGATATTCCAATGGACTAAAGGTTGAATATCACTCCTTTAAGAAACGTCGCTTCTGAAAACACATCGACTAACCGAATGAATGCATTCAAATAACTAAACCAGAACAGATGTGGTTTAGAATCAAACCAGATCAAGCCAGTTTCAAACCAGAAACAGAATCAAGCTGTTTCAGATATTATCAATATTACATTTTTAATACACTTGAGTTAGGTGAAATCTAGAATTACGAAATGTAGAATGTTCATTGTGTAGTATCAGAATGGGTCAATGTTCTGGCTATGTGTGTTCCCTTGTGAGACTGACACTGCAACCTAACTTAATCTAACCTAGGTGTAAAACAAGATTAGATGCAGGTACATATAAGAGAGAGTAAACGTTCTAAACGCAATAAGAAATGAGAAAAAGCGGTCTTCGTCAGAGTCCCAACTGACTAAACGTTCTAAACGCAATAAGAAATCAGAAAAAGCGGTCTTCGATAGAGTCCCAACTGACTAAACGTCCTAAACACAATAAGAAATGAGAAAAAGCGGTCTTCGTCAGAGTCAACTGACTCTTTCAGTGGGGATTTGACTGTTATCAAAGTGTTGTGGTTTGAACGTTGATTGTTATTTCACCTGTTTATTGTGAAATCTTTTTATATGAGAGAGTAAACCTTACAATGAACTAAAGATTAAATGTCACACCTTTATATCTAGGAAACGTCACTTTTTAATAAACATCGACTGACCGAATAAACACTCTGAAATAACTAAACTAGAAAAGATTTTCTAGATTTTTATTATATTAACAAAATTAACCTGTTTTCTAAGTCAGGTTCAACAAAAGAGAGATCTATTATGTTTGCTAGGCTTTTTTTACTATTTCAGGGTAGAAAAAAAGCATGTATAATAGTGAATTGTATAAAAGCATTGATGGAATACATTGGTGACTCAGCTTTCCAACGCCTCAGCCCTTGACTAAAATTTTCGAAAAAAATATACCTTCACTTTCGACCGAATTTCAGCTTTCAAAACACCCCGCGTCAAACCGTTTATAAATTTATAAAACATTATATACATCTCCATATTTATTTATTAGCATAACGTAAACATCTAAATGGGATATGATTATTAGTCTTTCATTCCTGAGGTAGTACAGATAGTGGTTGAAGGATATATCAATATATAAGCTTATTTTTCTACATCACACAGTTGATGCAAATAATTTCATTAGTATAACTACAGCAGTAATAACATTTTTGAAAATCCAAAGTGAACATTTCTTGAAACGAAATATTCTCCTACAAGAGAACATGGTTTTTGTTCAAATAGCCAGTGGATTTCTTACATCGTTTACTTGACATCCTTCTACATTGAATATTAAAGTAAAATTTTCAAATTTAAAATAGGAAAATAACCTTTTTTGCTCTGAAAAACATCATAAACAGCGAAGAAAATGTTGTTTTAAGGTGATTTATAATTAAAGATGTACGATAATTACATTTATTAATCTCTAAACAAAAGATTTCAATTTTGAATTATCTTTTACATTTTTGGTTTTTACGGAATTATTATACTGGGAATTTTATGGCTTCTTAGTATTTAATAATATAATTTTCCTTCCTCTTTGTCAAATAACATATATACGAATTTTTTCTGAGTGAGTGTTATCATTTTCGTGAACAATATTATTCCTCTTACATCTCTTATAATTCAATAAACAATTTAAACTCTTTCTTTATAAAATCAATTTTATCTTAGTGGATTCGCTCAAAAAATTTCTAAGTCAATGTAAACAATGTAAAAAAGTATAAAAAATTCGACAAGTATAGCAGGTGATCTCTTAGTCTAGGATAAACAAACAGTTTTTACAGCGTTATTGCTCTTTCCCGTAATTGAACCTTCATGATTTTTTTTTTATGAATTGCTAATTTTTCGTTCCATTTTTCGTCAAATTTTCATTATTTTTTAATGAGCCGTTTAGCGTCAAAAAGAACATTTTCTGAAAACAGAAATTGTACTGTAACGCCCCTTTAGCGAATGTAATTTTGAAAAAAAATATCTGAACTCATTCTCCACATAATGTTCTATTTTTAGGGATAGTTTAATTTTGATCCATCAAACAGTATGGCTTGTATTGCTCTCACAAGGTTTGAGATTGAATTATAAGTCAACATTTTTACATTTTATTGAAAAAAAAATATTTCCCATTGTATTAAAATTCTGAATATATTTTTCGTTTGTTCCATTTGTAACCTCAATGATAATGTCAAAATTTCAAAACTCTAAGGTTATCAGTTTAGGAGAAATAAATGTTTTCTAAAAAACGGTTTTTGGCAAAAAAAGTGACTTTCCTATGATGCATAATTCTTCCCAAACAATAGGGATCTTCTTCCCTATGGGACCCATTTTTGTGTAAAATATCAACTTGATCCATCAAAGATTCTGGACTGTAGCGTAGTAACAAGCAATGCTAACACACCCACCCACCCACCCACACACACACAGACATCATCGAAAAATCTTCATAAAACGACTTCTGGGACCTCAAAACATGTAATCTGTCAAAATCTCGAGATCGATTTTTTTCACGATCACTATACTTTACTTATAGTAAGGTAATAAGGAGACGTATGGAAAATAATAAATAAAGTAAATAAGTGAAAATAGCTGCTCTCCTTTTAATTTGAGCTTTATTTCTAGAACATGGACTCACCTAATTCTAGTTCCACTAATCATCATCGCACGTCCTATGACAGTCAATTTCATAAAACCTTGACCTCAGATCAATATAACGAATTCATATATCATTCCCTTATGATTCAAGAAGGACTTTAACTATTGTGTATATTATATTCCCTGACTTTATTTTTCTAGCTTGAGAATAAATTTTTGTTATGTAATAGCAAAACTTAAGTACCTGGGTACTTAATCACACCTTAATCATGGTGTCAGCATGATTATTAGAAAGTGCAAATCATGCAGTTAATATAGGAAAACTTGTTTAGTAATTATTGGTTAGTGTTATTTTTAATGTTAATAAAAATAATAATTATATAATGAACAGTACAAACATTTCATAAGTCACGTCATATTTCATAATACCATGAAATGAATAATATATAATTTAAGTATAAAAAAAAGTGCGATGGTTGTAGTTGGTATTTTTTCAAGATAATCATTACATCAGGTATAATATCTGCTAACAGTAACCTGAAGTTATAGTTAACTGTTAATTTAATTAGTTTCCCAGTTTGAGTACGTCTTTGCTGGTAAGCGTACCACCAACTCCTCTTAATAAATTATTTACTTCTTCAACTAGAATAAAAAATAATAGAACTGCTAAACGGAGCAGATAAAAATAATGGTTCATTCTACATGATATCAACTTCTAAACCACAGTAACAAATGGAAAAACTTACCAAAAGAAGGGGTCTTCGTCAGACTCAAACTAATACTCCGATGAAAACCGATTATTTTGGTTGAAAGTTCTTAGTCTTTTTTCTCATTTCTTATTATAGATTAAATAATTGTATGGATATAACATATAACATATTGTTATAGTAACATGCACTATTAGGTTATTGTACAAACTGCATCTGATAATATCATCCTAGACCTTAGTTCAGATATAAAATGGAAGTTCAAAAATCACTCTTTTCTCTTACACACCCTTTTATATGTACAACCAACCTTGTATAGACTAATTTTATAATTCCATACACCCTGAGGGGTCTACCTGGATTCCGTCGAAAATACCCGTTTTAGTGTTCTAAAAGTAATAGAGTTTTAATATTTTTGTTATTGTGTAAGAACCATGCTATCGTGTTTCAAGTTACTGCAGTATGCGAAAGTTTCCATGATTTCCTTATCGTATAAAAGCAAAACCATGTTTTGTGGAAGGATTGTCTGTACTCTAAACCAGGAAGCTTTCTTAATGTTTAGTATTCCTACAGTCCTTATACATAGATTCAGATAGATAATACATTACATAATGATATCACTAAACAATAATGAACTCTCAAGTAATTCTGAAAAGAACACTACTCAAGTTGGTAACTTTTAATAGTACAGAGATGTGGACAAGAAATCAAACATTAGATATATCTCTATATATAAAGTTCGTGAGTTGTTTGTTTGTAAACCCATTTCCCGTGGAGATAGAGACCTGAAATTAAATATATATTATTTATTACCTGAATAATGTTAAATAAAAGAAAATTATCACTATATTCCCAAAATTGGAGCTAGGGTAGCAAGTGTCTTGTGTGCTCTCCGATGACAGTAGTCCAAATGTATTATATATAAATGTAACAAAAAAAAAATTTTTTAATTTAATATTTGCGTAATATAAACACTGGTAATAAACTAAAGGCATGGAACCAGGGTAGCCCACTGGCTTGCCTGCTCGCGGATGACAGCAGAAATATATTTAAAATTAAACGTAAGAAAAAAAATATTTGAATTTAAAATTTGCTAAATATAAATACTAGTAATAAAATAAAGTCAGAGTAGCCCAGATGCTTGAGTGCTCGCTGATGACAGTAGTGCAAATGTATTACAAATAAACGTAACAAATATATTATAAACTACTACATTAGAGGTAGTAATAATTTTAGAAACAAACATGAACACAACTGTCAGATAAAATACGAATGTTCTAAGATAATATTATAAAAACTTATTCCTCTCATTAATGTTATTTTATGTTAGGTAAATAAATTGAATATTTCAATTTACAATTATTGTTTGTTTTAAATTGAGTATATAACTTGAATTGATGTTTTATTTATTTATATGATAAAATAAATGATTTTTTTTTTACTTTTAAATGATTTTTTTTTTTGCTTAATATATTTACTGTGTATACATTTTAATCATGTTAATAATACTATATCAACAGCTTGGGCCATATACGAATCTTTCCGTGCCCTAATAACAAGAAACAACAGTTAAAATTATCCCTCTCAATCGTGTTCAGTGAATTAATTTCAATAACTATTAATTTCTGAGTGACACAAAGGGTCACGGGTAGTCTAGTTTATTTATATTGATACAGATGATAGACCACCAATTCTTCAGATACAAAATTGGTTATTGATGATTAGTTCCAAGTAGTGTAATGCGATGTAATTAATTTTTGGACCTAATCCTCAAGTAACCAATTTTATATTTGAAATTGTTATAATTGAAGCATCGCTACCTGACTTACTTAACCCTATGATTTCCACCTGGAAATAAGAATGTTCTGTTTCACAGAAAGCTGTTCTAACACTTCCTCCATGCAACTGGATCCCAAATTAATCAAACAGTTGTCTTGTTACACTATGGGCCTGAGAATCTTCAACTAGATCCACTGCAGATTGTATCTGGTTCCGCATTTTTCGTCAACTCCACCAGTCTCTGTCTTATCCTCCCATACAGCGAAGCAGTTTTAGCATAAGGAAACAAGCTGTGCTATACTGAGACCAGTGGATATTGAAATATACATCTTCAAGAAAAACAGATCTCAGTTGATTCTCTTGTGGTTTTATATAACACTATAACTCTTATCGTCAAAACACTGATCTGAGCTGATTTAGTTAGTTTATGTAAACATAGAAACGTCTTAAATTTTGGGTTTTATCCATCGTGAACAAGAACTGATCTCAGATGATTCTGTTATCAGTCTATGTAATCTGTTTTGACTTTATATGTGTTCCTAAGCCTTTCGGCCATTTAACCACCAAAAGTCAGTCAGTTAGTTTATGTAACCATAAAAACGTCTTAGGTTTTGGGTGTCATCCATCGTGGACAACTGATCTCAGCTGATTTTGTTAGGTTATGTAACCATAAAAACGTCTTAAATGTTTGGTACATCCATCGTGAACAACAACTGATCTCATATTCTTGTGTTATAAGTTTATACAACTTTACAAACGTGTTAGTCTTGATTTGATACATCTTCAAGAACAAGTGATTTCAGTGAACTCTATTATTGGTTTTTATTACCTAAAAAGCCAAGCTTCTGAGTTTAGTTTTTTTTTTTAACATGGACAGAATTTCGAAAGTTTTATACTATGAACACTATGCCTTCAGAGTATACTATGTACTCAATGACGACAGAACTATTCACGTTCATCAGTGTCTGTCTGTCTTCTGTTTTTATAACACGGAAGGCACCAAACCATGTGAACATGTATAGAGTGCATGAGGTCCTTCTTGTCCCTGTAATACTCATCATATTTTATGTGCATTAAGTTAATATAGCGGGTCGTAAGTTTCCTGGTGAACTATCCGGAGAAGCAAAATAAACCTCTTGTCCTAGTGACACACGGTGTTTTCTGTAGATAACCACTTGGGTGTTAAAAAGTTAACAAGTCTGTCACACATACGTCATAAATGACAAATATATTCTGGTTATAAGTATGTGGTGTAAATAAATAAATTCATTTCTATATTTGCCGCTGTAGAAGTGAATAAATGAATATAAATATAATGAATAAATGTCTCTACTCCTTTTTCTTTTTCGCCCCTCCTGAACACGATAAGACAGCCGAAATGATCGAGAATTGTGAGTGTTAGTTTTTTTTAGTTGTAACATTAATTAAATGAGTATAAAAAATAATTTGAGCTAGCATTTACAATATCATGAAAAAAAACTAATTAACGAATTGTTTTAAAAGAAATCATTGAATATTTATGATTCATAATCTATTTTTTGACTGTTTTAAATTGGCACAGTGTAAGGAATCAAATTTATGTTATTAGCAAACAGTATTCTCGTTACTCTTTCACTGAAAACCTTGAAAACTAACGAATGAATGAAACTAGGAAGCCAGAAACAAAATGTAACGCGCCTTTCTTAACTAACGCCCACGCTTAATCTGACAAACCCGCCATAAATATTCATCTTCTCATTTTGCCGACAGTATTACACCAAAGCCATGTTTTACAGTCTTCCATTTATCCTATATTTTCTCGGTTATTAAATTCCAACATTTTATTATTCTTTAATTATACTTCATAAATTTGTTTAATTACCTACTCACCTGTTTTGAGTAGGTATTTGCCTTTTAATGGAGTTTCATTACATGTGAAATTTTAAAATTAAATTCAAAATTATTGAAAGTAATTAGATAACCAATTAGTTACACACTTTTATGCTTTCCTTGATGAAGGTTAGGTTAGGCTGCATGGGCAGTCCGACAAGGGAACGCACATAGACCGAACATTATCACTTTGTTATACCACGTCATGGATATTGATTCGCGTTGAAAGTCCTAAATTTTATATAACTCAAGTGTATTTAAAATAGGGATCTTTAACGAGTACCTGACATTTTAAAGGCTCGAGACCGAAGGTTTAAGTCCTCTACAAGGGACGACGAGCTCAGATGTTTTCACTTCCCATGTTAATAAATCGAGGGTGAGAGTATGTATTGAACCCCGGACCTACCAGTCCAAGGAGAGCAGGTTGGCACTGGACCCCATTCTTGATGTAATTCAAGCAGCAGTTGCTTTGCTGTTTGAAAGCTGATATTTGATGTATTCAAGAATAAACGTAGCACTTTAGTGTATTATTTCCATGTTTTTTATACTTACTATAAAAATAAAGAAATGAACTATGAAGAAATAAAGTGGAAATTTGAGTGAATTCATAAGGGATATTGTTGCGCATACTAAAATAGTTCTATTTAAATACATTGAAATAAGCGTTTAAATAAGCAAAAGAAAAAAATCAGAACTAGGTGAAATGCGGGCTACAAAAGGTAAAAATGTTGAGTAACGATGCGTTGTAGCCATGAGATCCCCACTACTGCTAAATTATCTTTCCATCTTAAATGAAAAGGTCAGAAAGTCTAGTCAAAATGTACATTGGTCTGTCTGTCTCGTGAAAGAGTCGTTTTGGCGGTCATTTTGTTTTATAGTTCAAGAGTTTCAAAATGACCCGTTCTAATTCTGTTCTGTGGAAAGGGATAACTTTCTGTCGAGGTTAAGGGGTTGGAGAAGGTTTATGCTTGGGTTAAAAGGTTGAGTATTGTTTTAATTGATTGGAAGTCGAGTTACGAAGTGGTCAATCTAAAATCTTGTATACGTGTAACGTTTGAAATCCGACATTTTTTGTATATAATGCCTAAAGCTAGCTGGCAATATATGAAACAATTTATATTTCAGACATTTCTATAGATCTCCAAATAAGAAACCGGCAAACCTTAAAATCAATCTGCGATTCGTTTAGGTGTATTTTTAGGCTAGAAACTAGTTTAGGCTAATACTAGCTTAAAACCAATATATTATAAATTAGTTTCCTCTAGTTTGCTAAGGAGACCAGGTTAGCCCAGTGGCAACGTGCCCACCTCTGGACTTGAACCACTCTGGTCCTCGAGTTATTCACGTGGGAGGTAAATAAATTTGACCTCGTTGTCCCTCGGAGATGATGTTAAGCCGTCGGTCACGAGCCTGTACCATGTCAGACACTCGGTATAGATGCCTACTCTCTAAATACACTTGAGTTAGGCAATATTTTAGTCCGGGGTTCGATCCCCACCTAGCCCTCGATTTATTCACGCGGGAGGTGAATAAATCTGAGTACATCGTCCCTCGGAGAGGGCGTCAAGCTGTTGGTCCCGAGTCTGTACGATGTCAGGTTCGATGTCAGGTACTCGTTAAAGATCCCTACTCGAAATGCTCTTGAGTTAGGCAAAAGTTAGGATTCCCAATATAGAATCACCGTTCAAATAAAAAGCCGATCAAATTAGCGGGTAAACGGCTGACGTTATCACCCGCTATGGTTAGAAGTCGTTAAATCAAACAAAAAGCCGGTAAACGGCTGGTGTTATCACCCGCTAGGGGATCGCTTTAAACAATAACAAAAAAAAAATAATAGGCAAAATTTAGGACTCCCAAAATGAAGAAAAATGAAGAATTAATCTTCATTGAGTAGTATCACGAATGACCTATGTTCGGCCTAAGTGTGTTCCACTGCACCTAACCTTCCTCAAGCTTTACAAACAGTATAACAGATACGTAAAAAAATATCATTCCTTAAACAATGTTACTTTATTTTAATTAATGTAATATAAAAGTAAATAAAGGAAATTTTGTAGATTTAATTTGCATAAATAAATTTACAATCATATTTAAAAATGAAGATAATTTTTGATTTGTTGTTGAAAATAATCTTGATACTTGACTGGGTTGTTTTCACACAAGAGGTCTCAGTGTACAAGCATGGCACTCTTGAAGCCAGCAGATTGTTTTCTTTATGATTCTACATTTAGAAGTGACCCATCAAACACTTAACGCTTCTCGGTTTTTACTCGATACTATCTCACTACTGCATTGCTTTAGTAATTGCTTCCAGAAGACCTCAGGGGGTTTTCCCATTCTCTTTATTTCATGCAATTCAAAATTAATGTTTTATTATTATACTCTTTGTCTTCCTCTAACCTTGAGTTTTTAAATTAACTTTTCTTTAATTACTTCATCATTTTGCAAATAACTCTTTTAATTTATATTCAGAATGTTTTTTTGTTAACTTCGTTTTCTTGTTAATGATTTTTTCAAAGCACTAAAGTATTTTTGATATCTAGTCCTCATTATTAACTGTTCTGTTTTGTTGCCTGTCCTGAATGTTTAATATTTTCTCATTTCTTCAACCCTCAGTGGGCCGAAATGTTAAAAGTAATTCGTACTGTATTATTTCATTTGCGTATATTTATATTCATATATTCTGTTTTTCATATATGCATATATGATTCACTTTGAAACAGTTCAGATAAAATTTTCTACTGACAGGAAAAAAAAACATCTACAAAACCAACAGTAACTGAAAAAATTTTGTCACACTCGTCATTATCAGACAGATAAGTGAGCCACTGTTTGAATGTTGAACTTATTTATTCTCAATATATTCTCATAATAGTCCCAGCATAGTCCCGTTCCTGAAGACGATGGATGTCGAAATATTACACTGAGTTTTTGTTGGTTCTTAGTGTTTTCTCTCTGTTTATATTTGTACATATATATTATTATATTTTCGTAGTAGTCCTTCTGATATACATGTTTTGTTAAATGCGACTGAATATTGACTTATGAGCATCTTTTCCTGATGATGACGAGTGTCTCATTGCGGTAAAACTTTAAGAGAAGAATGAAATAAGTGAAGCTCTCCGTAAAGTAGCCATCAAATTGAATATAATGGGGGAAAAACTTTGTGTTTTTGTTGGAAATTAAAGAAACATGTTATACGCTTTGCAACTTTTTGAATTGTCATTTTATATTTTTTATCTTTATAAATAAAAGAAATATATTTTATGTTTTGTCTGTACATTTCTTAGAACTCATTTCAAGTTATCATTACGTTTTATGCATTAGAGAAACAGAATCTACCCTTAAAAAAATGTCTGTATGTTAGTCCACAAATTTTGTCTCTAGGAAACTCAACCACGCGAAGTTTATGGACTTTTAAGCTGTGCTTGGGTAGCGACAAGAGTATATAGCAAAAAATATACGGCTATTTTAACTGTAGCAAGTAGGTATTGTTAATTGATTTTAATTTCGTTTGCGTTTCTCATAATTTGCTCTCTTTAAAAAAGTTATTCCTGCCTAGCCGCGTACTAAATAAGAAGTATGCCCAGAATAAAATCAAATTTGAGCTCAGTATCTAAAACTACAAAAACGTAAAAGAAACTCCAGATCTAATAATAGTTATAGACTGAACTAATAATGATATTTCCTACTATTCTATAATTTCTAATCATATTTTTGAATACTACGCATCATCTCTGAATTTTTGCAAAATACGATAAAAAATGGGCTAGTATTTTTAGTAAAACACTAGTCCGCTAGTATTTTATATTTTCATTATATGTTTTCATAGAAAAAACTAGAACGTCAAAATTCGAGCGGTGCAGTAGATTGTTCTAGTGGTAAATGCAAACTTCCTTTTATGCTTCCATCCAGATTAATTAAAAGAAATAAGTCATTGCCTTTAGAAAAGCTTAATTCGTTGAAGTTTATTGTTAAGTTTTTTTTAGTTGATTGAGATATTTAAGTTATTATAACACTAAAGGAAAATATTAGGTGACCATGTTGATTCTAAATGGCTAAGGAAGTAAACGAGGGTAATGAATTAGACGATTGGTTAAATTTATTAGGATGATATTCTTCTACAATGTTTTCTACGCTGTAAAGTGTTTTATGAAAGCAGTTATTTACTTAGGACAAATAAAACTACTATCAGAATAGAAAAGGAGATATGTGATATTTTAAAGTGGAAAGAAAATAATATTTTAGTTTGAGTGGGTTTTATTTTATCCATTTGGTGGCTGCAGTTTATCCGTTCCAAGTGGAACGTCCCTTTTATCTAAAGAGTACCATCAGTTTCTCAAGTATCTTCCTAGAGCCCTTCTTTCTTCTATTATCCTACTCTTTGTCAGTGTCAAGATGATAATGCTTGAGAATTTTTTTTTTTCAGCCTGCGCAGAATAGCAGATTTTAAAAGGATTCTCTATAGTGGGATCGTAATTCTTAAATAGGAAAAGGTCATAACTGGGTCATGTATGGTGAAGTGATAGATAGTCAGGATCTATTTACTCACTTGTATTCAATTGGATTCTGTCGTACCCCCCCCCCCCCCCCCCACACCCCGCACTCTGAAGGGAGTAAGTGTCCATTAACCAGGGACCATGCATCACCTAAGTGAATGCTAGTTTTCAAGTCCACTTGCCAAGCGGTGGACCTTACCCAATAGTAAGGCTTGAAGTCTAGTACCGTCTTGTTGCTATGTGGGCAACCTCCCGAGAAGATAGTGCTTCTCAGTCTACGACTCCCTAGAGAGCCTACCCTTCCTGGTTGAGGAACCACAACCCCCATTAGTCTATACCAGGGGTTCCCAGCCTTGTTTAGCCCATTCACCCCCTCGCCATTTCCCACAATGCCATTCCCCCCACCCCCTATTCTTCCCAAGGTAGTATATACACTTTTACAACTTTACAGTGATTATGATTATAAGAGAATTTTACAAATAAAATGCTAATTATAATTATTGATGGATATATTAAATATTAATTCCATCAAGTTTTTTTTAAAATTATAATTAAGAGGTCAAAACATATAATAGCTTTTTCACTCTGTAAACCTACTATGGTCACAATTCACCCCCTGAAGATCCAAAATTCACCCCTGGGGGTGAATTTCACCCCCTTTGGGAACCCCTGGTCTATACCGTAGGCGAGGCATGCGGGACGACATCAGGAAGTCTTCATAAGATACCCTCCTCCTCCCGTGTAGTGACAGTGTTTTAATAGCTCTCGGGTAGAACTCCGGAACTAGGTCTTACTAGTTCTCGCCTGTAGGCGAGATCAGTGACTGAAAAGTCTTCCGTCTGTTAGCCAGTCTATGCCTTTCAGCGTAACCTGTTGCCCACTTTTGCGATGTGTACCTGACATCGTACTGGCTCGGGACCGACGGCTTAACGTCCTCTCCGAGAGACAACGTGCTTACATTTATTCACCTCCTACGTGAATAAATCGAGAGCCAGGCGGGTATTGAACCCCGGACCCAGCAGTTCTGGGGCGAGCACGTTAACCACTGAGCCAACCTAACCCCCAGGAATAAGAAAAACAAACACTAAAGTATTGGGTTAAAGGTTGTGTACTGTAAAGAGAGTATGTAAAATTCTGAATTGTTCAAAAAATTAAATAAAATGAGAGAATTCCTGAAGGGTTTGAAAAGGTTGACGTATTGTAAAGTTAGTTTAAACTTTAACTCTGATGCTTTTTCTTTAAGTTATTTTTGTTTCTTCTTCTCTTTTGGTTTTCTGTGACATTTCATTGTGTTCACTGCTGCACCATACAACATACGATATTGTACGAAATATTGCAAAAATAAGAAGTAAAACAAAATATAACAAATAACATTGATGACTAAAAGTAGTGGGGTAGAAGGCATGAACATTTGAATGCAAAAAGATTCTGACAGTGGACTACGCTTACGTGCTTGAAGTGACTAATCCTTCTTTTGTGCATATATTTTAAGAGAAAAAGAAAAGTAATTGACATTTCCCAAGGACTGTTATTAGTTGAAATACCTTAGTTTCTGTTTAGAATTTTTGAAGAGAGTTACAGGTTTGGGTGGTTCTTCTTTTTTTTTAAAAAAAAAATCTCGCTATGATAAATATGTAAATGTTGTTAGCTGTCCATTAAAATGTATAGTGTAGGGGTTGTGAAGTACCGTTTGTCTCTCTGTGGGAGGTCTAATGATGTGTCCCGTAGACGTGACAGGCGGTGTGTCCAGTTGATAAAACAGGATGCATGGCCTGACTGCAGGTATGCGGGGATGAAAAAAAAAGTGTTTCTTATAACAATAGCTGTCACTTCAATCAACATAATTTGAAAAGTTTAAAGAATAGTATTTGCTGAGGTATAGGGCTACATTCAAAAAGTTTGATTTCCCTGTATATAGGAAAACAGAAAAAACATGTACAAACAAGTCTTATGGAAACTAGATGAAATGTATATTTCAGATAAGGGGTTAGGGTAGTCCAGTGGCTATGTGCTCGCCTCTGGATTGGTAGATCCGGAGTTCAATACCCACTCTGGCCTTTGATTTACTCACGCGGGAAGTGAATATGTCTGAGCACCATTCTCACAGAAAGGAAGTTAAGCTGACAGCTTCTAGCCTTTATGATATGAGGTACTCGTTAATGATCCCTACTCTAAATATACTTAAGCTAACCATAGTTTAGATAGATTACCGACAGGAAGCATAGTGGGTGTGATTACCACTTGCATGGTAAGTTGTAGTTGCCACTGGGCTGGCTTCTCAGGCCCTTTGTACCAACCAAAACAGATGACTAATAACATATCATGCGGTTGTTGTGATTGGCAGAACACCACGACTGTTACAGTCTAGAGTTCTTTAGTCTACCCCTCAAACTTGATCAATATTCTACTTTATTTATTTTTTTTTAAAAAAAAAAAGAATATAAATTGCAATCAGACTGATAAGGATTTACAAATTATTATTATTATTATTATTTACTTTATAAGCAATTAGACTAACACACACGCGCGCACAAACACACACTCACTCAAAACAAATGAAAACTTACAAGTTGTTGAAGTCAAACGTAAAGTTAATATTCACTTGAACAGAGGGGCTGCTTCTTCAGACTTGCTCCGTTGTCCCTTCCTTGTACTTCTTCAAGTTCCAAAACAGTTTTAAGATGTTAAAAAAAAATATATTCTTAGACACAATTTAACATTATGACACAGAAATTCCTATCAATGGTCATGTGTTAATCTGGAAAAACCCGAAACGTAAACTTTTTTTTTCATAAGATTTTTCAATAACCATAAAATATACTTTGATTATAAGATAAAAGGTAACATTTAAGCGGTTTAATATACTTCTCTTACCTGGAATGAATCATTCACACAGACAATAAATTTCAGTAGTTAAGATG
The DNA here is from genome assembly GCA_026182355.1 of Hermatobates lingyangjiaoensis. NCBI lineage: Eukaryota > Metazoa > Arthropoda > Insecta > Hemiptera > Hermatobatidae > Hermatobates > Hermatobates lingyangjiaoensis. The sequence continues at coordinate 607,636 of JAPFBL010000159.1, forward strand.
TGTCTGGGATATCTGTGCTTTTATCAAATGCCAACTATTATACTGTGAAATGTTTACTTTTATTTGAAAAGGTTACTACTATTTCAACTGAAATGTCATCAAATAAAAACATACAGCTTGACAGACTGATACTTGAAAATAATTTGCTTTTATCTGGTAGCACTGGTTTTATGACTGCTTCTAAACAGTCTTTTACGATTCGCTTAGCAGTTTAACTTGCCTTGATAACTCTGCAGATTGTTGTTATAATGATGCAAACATCGCTTGCTGGTATTTCAGATACGATTGAGGCACAGTTAACTTTTAACTGATTGATTCTTTACTGAAATTCACATGTTCAATATCATTGAATGTTTATCATTATAAATATTCCTAATATTTTTTTTTATTTCCCCACAACCAGAAACCGTGCTATGAGTGAATTTATGTTTAACCTGTTTTATTTATTACAGGTTTAATATATATGTTAGTTCAATGTACATAAACAAACATAGAGAAATTAGAAACACAGACTTACAATCTCTAATTTTCCGTTGAACCGTCTTCAGGAGAGATAAGAGAGGGAAACCAAGCTTACTGGTACAGAGACGGTTGGAGACCCGGGCTTTGGCTCCGGCTACAGATCCAGAGTAAATCATTTTAAAGGCTATGACTCCAGCTCCAGAATCAATCACTTTAAAGGCTATGACTCCGGCTCCAGCTCCAGAATCAATCATTTTAAAGGCTATGACTCCGGTTCCAGCTCCAGAATCAATCATTTTAAAGGCTTTGGCTCCTACTCCAACTCCAGAGTTAATCATTTAAAAGCTAATGTTCTGACTCCAGCTCTACAGTCAATCATTTTAAAGGCCTTGGCTCCGGCTCGAGCTCCAGAATCAATCATTTTAAAGGCTTTGCCAAGCAATCCATTCAAAATGTTGCCATAACGATGAACAACATTATGTGTTGTTCATCATTATAGATGACAATAAATCACAATCTCAATATTACTATGACAGCAGTAAATTTAAACATCATTGGTATGTTTAAGAACTGCAAATACGAACTAAAAGCATAAATGAGAATAATAAACGTTTCAGTTTTATTAATAAGCTATCCATTAGTGAACTATGACTTCCTTATTACAATATAAAGAATTTTGTAATTTTAATAAACAAATAAAACGGAATGTAGCCACTAAGTGTTTACTCGGGCTTGATTCCTGTTATAGTATAGCTTGTTTTTGAAGTGTTCTCTAGAAAGTTAAGTTGTCGATTAATGAAAAACTTCATAATGTTACTTATTCAGCTAGATGTCCAAATTTCTCGGCTTTTGATCAAATTTCTACTACTAATATATTGATCTATAGAGATGAACCTACTCCTAACAAAAGAGTTAACAATAGGTTGTCTGTTAATCAGACCGAATATTAGTTTAATAAAACTAGTTAAAAATAAAGCATTTCGCTTCAATGTTAATCTGTCAATAATTTTTAGTTAGGAGTGGACATTTTTGATGATTCCAGCTCCGGAAATGTTCCACCTAGCAGTTTAGTTCTGACTCCAGTTCCAACAAAAAACACTGGCTCTGAGCTCCTGCTCCGGCTCCCAAGCCCTGCTCCTTGGAGTATAATTTTTCGTTTTAATGATATTCTTAAAGCCCAGTTTACCTAAAATCCTCATTAAAAAAGAGCTACCTTCCCTTTCATAACGTTATTTTCAAATCAGCACATGGTTTGTTTTTTAATTCATGTAATAACTTTTTCGTAATAATATCTTACACTTAATTAATAATTAGCTTAAAAAAATTTTAATCGTTGCCCAGTTTTACCTAAAATCTTCATTAAAAAAGAGCTACCTTCCCTTTCATAAAGTTATTTTCAAATCAGCACATGGTTGGTTTTTTATTTCTTTGTAATAACTTTTTCGCAATAATATCTTACACTTGATTATCTTTGATGTTCAAACAGTCTCCATTTGAATACAATATATTAAAAAGTCTGTTCTCCTCGCATGAATGGACAGTCTGGAGGATTAATAAGTTGAGAACGATACAAATAGGACCTGTTTTCTTTTTCATGGTCTGTTAATGCCATAGTACTCTTGTATCTGTGCTTCAATTTATTTTCCTTCTTGCATCGATATTTCGAATGTATTTACTAGTTTGTTCCCCTTCATTGGCGTTAAGCCAGATATTATTCCAGATGTCTTTTCTGTTCAGAATGTTTTCCTGTTTCTTTATTTATGAGATGGGTACTTTTAAATACTATCTTCTTATAAACGTAACATATTAATTTGAAATTGTGATATATTATCTTTTCCTCAATTTTCATTAAATTTCCTTCTTTTAATCAACTTTTCTTTTATTTCAATTGATTCTTAAAAGCTAAACAAATTATGCAAATATATATCATTTATAAAATATTGTTATATTTCACAAACACACAAAATTTACTTTTCGAAGTAAATTTAGTTCTCTTGTTTCCTCATAATGTATTATGATTGTGCAGAAATACTTGTCTTGAATGAACCCTTTAAACTTTATGCTAATAATAATCATTTAAAACTTGAAATGTATTACTATTAGTTTAATATTTTATTAAATTGTTTCAATTTTCTTTTTAAATATAGCTGTATTACTAAAATTATATTCACTTGAAAGAACTTTAAGATATCGTTGAGAGAAAAACAAGGCTGTAAATGTTATTATTGTGAAATATCAATGCCACATGTGAAAAAAACTTAAAAACCAATCCAATCTGAGGTGTTGTATTCAAAGGTTTTAGAAAAGCAGAAATATGCCCTAAAATATGACGCTGAATAAAATGTGCATTAGGCATTCAATAATTATATACGATAATATTATATAACAATAATAATATATATAATTATATAATAATAATAATATTATATAATTATATAATAATAATAATTACATATAATTATATATACGAACTGATTTCGTATGAAAGAAATGAAAGAAGAAAGAAGAAATGTAGAAATGAAAGAATTCGTAGGAGGAGTTTTGCGATGTTGGAATTTAGAATGATATCATTGGCATAAGCTAGGTACAGCTGACAGTGTTGTTTGTAATATCAATATTATATGTAACGATCGCGTGACCGTTGTTACATTCCATTGAATAACGGTTATCCGTTATCCGTTTTTGCCTTCTTATGGTGAAAAAAAAACCCCCCGGCTGAAATCTATTCTCAAACGATTTTACAGTATTGGTGAAAGTTATATGAACGGTGGTAGAAGTTTTTAGAAGTGACTAGAACAGTTCAAAAACAATCGAACCTCCACGTCTTGGTGGGCCAGTTAAAGTGTCAACTTCTTTCGTTGAAACAGAAATGTTACAGTTGAAATGTAGCAAAAATAGTTGCAGCAACTAGAAAGGCCATAGCGATATCCATAACATTAAGTACAGATAATCAAGTGTAAGATATTGTTGCGAAAAAGTTATTATAAAGAAATAAAAAACAAACCATGTGCTGATTTGAAAATAACGTTATGAAAGGGAAGGTAGCTCTTTTTTAATGAGGATTTTAGGCAAAACTGGGCAACGATTAAAATTTTTAAGTGTAATTATTAATTAAGTGTAAGATATTATTACGAAAAATTATTACAAAGAAATAAAAAACAAACCATGTGCTGATTTGAAAATAACGTTATGAAAGGGAAGGTAGCTCTTTTTTAATGAGGATTTTAGGTAAAACTGGGCAACGATTAAAATTTTTTTAAGTTAATTATTAATTAAGTGTAAGATATTATTACGAAAAAGTTATTACATGAATTAAAAAACAAACCCTGTGCAGATTTGAAAATAACGTTATGAAAGGGAAGGTAGCTCTTTTTTAATGAGGATTTTAGGTAAAACTGGGCAACGATTAAAATTTTTTTAAGTTAATTATTAATTAAGTGTAAGATATTATTACGAAAAAGTTATTACAAAGAAATAAAAAACAAACCATGTGCTGATTTGAAAATAACGTTATGAAAGGGAAGGTAGCTCTTTTTTAGTGAGGATTTTAGTTAAAACTGGGCAACAATTAAAATTTTTTTAAGTGTAATTTTTAATTAAGTATAAGATATTATTACGAAAAAGTTTTTACATGAATTAAAAAACAAACCATGTGCTGATTTAAAAATAACGTTATGAAAGGGAAGATAGCTCTTTGCTACTGAGGATTTTAGGTAAACTGGGCAACGATTAAAATTTTTAAACGTGATTAAACAAACGATTACAAATTTTAATCGTGTGTTAATCTTAATTTTAATCGTAATTTTTGTTTGAACTATTATCTGATATCAGTGGAAAGTCTAATCAGTTGTTTGGTTTTCAATTCAAAAATTATTTATTTAAACCCAGAAAACTTAAAGGTTGGAAAGAAAAATCGGCATTACATGGAGAACATAAGTCACTGGTGTTGTTTCTGGACTGATTAGTAAAAATCACCTCTTTGCCAACATTTCGTGTTTATTTCAAGGACATCCTTATGAGTAAAAAAAATATACAATGGACAATTATCTTATCTACGCAACTTGCTACATACAAATTCAAAAAAAAACTTACTTAAGGCTGGCTTTTAGAACCGAACCGACTAGTTATCTTATCATTTACATGTGCTGCTACCTAGCGACATGTATGTAATCACTCTTCCTATATTAGAATTAATAAATTTATGAAACAATATAATCTAAGATAAAATTGAAACCATTAGCTATTTATGATGAAATTATAAATTCTGTTTAAGTTATTTTGAATAAATTCTATGTTTATTTATGTATGTATTGTGTTTAAAAAGTAGTGAATAAAATTTTATTAGTTATTTGATTAATTTTTTTGTCTGAAAATGTCGCTGGGAAATCTGCTATTTGCATTGCCTCTGCAACATAGAAGTGTATTTAGGAAAAAAGAACAGCTACTTAAAAAAGTCGTGAATGCAGAATCTGTTCTGCTTTTCAACAATATATAATTATGTATATATTTATTTATATTTTTATATATTATAATGTATTATATATTTATGATCAAACCACAATAAGAAATGGGAAAACAAGACTAAGATCTTTCAACCGTAACAAGCGGTCTTCGTCAGAGTTGGATTTTTGACTCTGACGAAGACCGCTTGTTACAGTTGACAGATCTTAGGCTTGTTTTCCCCTTTCTTATTGTGGTTTGATCATATACTATTATATAACATATAAGTATTATATATTTATGTATATAAAATAAATACATTATAAATACATGTAAAATACATTATATATTTATGTATATATAATGTATTTTAAATATACGTGGAGGGATACAGGGTCTGCTTCACATATGAGTAATAGAATTGTGTTACGTAATGTTATCCGTTGCATTATGTTTATTAGGTAACGGTGATGTAAACTCTCTGATATTTGTTTTAAGGTTGTTCCATGAGGATGGCATGGTAATTGTATTAATTTCTTTGGAGGGTAAACCTTATTGTTTAACACTTATAATATGATAGCTGCCTTTGAAAGACTCCTGCCTGACATTTCAATGATAGAGAAGGATAGTTGTCCTTTCAAAGTTATTATTACATCCGTTAGCCTTTCCTTTTTGTCCTTTTAATATTACTCTCTAAAAACTTCAAACCGATTTCCTCCCTATTTCCTCCAACAAACTTTTGATATTGGCTTTTACTATTCTGTAGAAACAAAAAACATTAACAGCTCTCCAGACCTCTTAGTATCTGACAGTATTTGACTTCTGACAGTTCTAGAATCGTCTAGTTATATATTTATTCCCAAAGAAATGGGAAGTTTCCTTAAAGTTTAGTATACATTTTAAAGTAGTTAAACTAGAAATACTCAAAAAAAAAACACACATACAAGAAATCACAGAAACCGCTATAATAGTTATGTATTTAATTCATTATATAAAAAGATTTCACATAAACACGTGAAATAACAATCAATGATCAAACCACAATAAGAAATGGGAAAACAAGTGACTCTGACGAAGACTGCTTGTTATGGTTGAAAGATCTTAGTCTTGTTTTCCCATTTCTTATTGTGGTTTGATCATTAATTCATTATGTATTTAAAATAGTTATATATTTGTAAAAAGTGCCTAAGACTTCAAATTGTTTTATTGTTGGCAATTCAGTTACCCATAATTCTCAATATTTCATGGGTAACAGAAATATTGATAAATAACAACCGTGGGTAACAACCTTTTGGTTACAGTCTTCAAAATAACACTTGTTGGATTGAAGCCTGTGTTTTCACAGGAGGAAGAAAAAGTACAAAAGTACTTAGTTTATGGACCGTTACGGAGTTCATATTCGAGATAATGTAACACTTCTCTCCATATTTTAACTTTTCAATAATATGAATTCAATGTTTTTTTTTTAGGATCCTATAAATGAGAACTATTAATGTAAAATAATGTCTTTCTCGTTTATATTTATGTTTGTGAAAGACAGAATGACCTTTGGTGTCTGATTTCGGTAACTTCAATGTCATGCCGATAGTGGGTATGAAAGAAATTGTACATTCCATGAACTAAGTCAAATTCCGCGGGTCTTACGAAGTCTAAATGGATTTTAACGAATATTACCTGTATTGCTATGGTACTTTCAAAGAAGACAGTGTCCCGGCAGTAAAATTTTGAACTTTGTATAATCAAATTGTATATTATTCTGTGTATAATCAATTTGGTCCGATGACTCTACAATATCCTGGTACTTGTTTATAGATGGTGAGAAAAGACTTGGGTGGCAGTCGTCCCTCATGTCTTTGGTCATACACGAGATTTAGTCTGACATAGCACTACCTTCGTGTTGTTGATACATAAACAACTAATTTTGAAAAAAATATCTTACAAAATGCTGCATTACATTTACTGATTCCGTTCCACTGACAGTTAGAAACTTCAGCGACCATCAACTGAATACTGTTCGGAAAGATTTGTCTGTAAAATGCTTAATCTATTATAATGTCTCCACAAACATGGTAACAGATCAAATGCAGGCTCCAGTTGTTTAAATCAGCATTTTCCCAAACTTTTTGGCGCCACCCACTGGTGTGTCGCCTGTGGAAGCTATTGATTCGCGAAAAGTTTTAGTTGTATGCATTTGCTTCGATGGACCACCGTCGTCTCGATAGACTCCTGTTTTCATAGAGTCAGCCAACAATGCCAGGCTGGTTGTTTTATCATAAGCTTGTAGAGGGTAAAATCCTAAACCCGACCCAACACGACTTCATTCATTAAATAAAAATTCTTAAATTAATTTATTCTTTTTTTTTTCAGGTGAGCGTTATCTTGAATATATCACATGATGTTATTACTAACCGTAAGTTTTTCCTGAAATTTTATCACTTGTATATATTTCCCATGAAGTAGAACTAACACATTAAAGAAGTGAAATTTTATCACTTGTATATATTTTCCATGAACTAGAACTAACGCATTAAAGAAATGAACCCTTTTGTCTTCTACCGACATCGAAGAAGGATTTCCTGTGTCCTCCCTTACTTTCCGCTGTTGCTGTTTTTTCAGGTTGTATGTAGAGGTAAGGTCTTACGCCCGAGCCTGACCCTTTCCGAAATTCGGCCCGGGTTGACTCGAAATTTGGGCCCGGGCTACTCTCTCTCCAAACTTTTTAAAATATATATATATATTTTCCTTAATGAAGAGATTAATAACATTAGTCAATTGCCCTTTCATTAAAATACCCCTCTTCTTATATTATTTAGCTTTGAGGGTTGTAAAAAAAATCTTTCTCTAATCCTTCAACAGAGCCCCTTTTAATATATCAAATGCTATAGTTTTGCCATTTTACCACGAATCATTGGACCCCCTTCCAAGATTAGCAAAACAACTTGATTTTAATATAGTTTTTCTAATCGTAATAACGTGGGTAATATTTAATAAAAAACTCTCCCAGAGAATTGGAGTCCGCTGGTATTTATAAATTCCGTGCAAATTGCCATAAAATTTATATTGGTCAAACTGGTAAATCATTAAGACACTGTAAAACAACACAATATAACTAAGTATACAGAAAATAAGTTAGTGCCTATTCTAGTCTATATAAAAATGAAAATCGATCATATTGATTGGACAAGAGCTAAATTTATTACCTATGAAAAATCAATGTTGATAAGAAAATACGTTGAATCGTCTCTAATTAAATTTAATTGATCTAATATTATAAACATTAGTAACGGTCTCTTCAAACTTGATACTTTCGTCACGGGGCAATAGCCTCTTCAAAGAGGGTTGACAGCTAGCGGATAGTTTTTATAACTAATTTTCTTACTGTACTCCTTTGTTTCCCCAAACATCCCTTTCTGGACATTAGTCCTTTCCTGTGCTTTCACCCTTTTAAAATACCACTCTTCCCTCCCACTCTTCTCAACTCCTCACCAGATGTTTTCTGCATCTGGTGTTCAGTTGGGTTTTTGACTCTGACGAAGACCGCTTGTTACGGTTGAAAGATCTTAGTCTTGTTTTCCCCCATTTCTTATTGTGGTTTGATCATTGATTGTTGTTTCACGTGTTTATGTGAAATCTTTTTTATATATATATATATATATATATATATATATATATATATATATATATATATATGTAACTGAAACGATGTATGGATATTAAACTAAGGAATGTCTGTATTTCAAAAATACAGTTTGACTTTCTGTCCGTTATAGAAATAAAACAGGAGACATTTTGATACAAAAAAACATATGGATCTTGTATAACTATTTTCGAGAGAACTAACTACCGTATTTTGATTTTGATAAGGGTCCTTTTTTTGAGATCTACCGTCGATAACTAAAACGCCGGGGCATAATCTACCGCCCGGGAAACGTCGGGTAGATTATTTAATAAAATAAATAATTTATATAAAACAGATGACCGAGATTTGCTTGGCTGGTAGAGAATAAACAACAAATATACCCTATATATATATATAAATAGAGAGAGAGAGAGAGAGAGAAGGTAGCACACAGATAGACAAAGGAATAACTGCTTTAAGGAGCTATTCCTTTGTCTGTCTGTCTGTCTGCTGCCTTATTTTTAATTGTTTTTATTTAAAAGTCGGCTTAACCGTTTCATTTAATTACTATATATATCCGGTATATCCGGCTTTGGCGGGTCGGGCTTTACTACCTGCGTGCCTGGGTCGGGCCGGGCCGGGTTGGATTTTTTAAATCCATTCTTACATCTACAAGCTGTTAGGTTCTTCTCAAGTTATTTAAAAATAAAAAAAAAATTAAATATTAAGAAAAAAAAATTAAATTTAAAAAAATTTTAAGAAATATTCTTTACATCTGAAACTATCGCAATTTAAAGTTGATGTTAATTCCATTATTGTAGACAGCAAGAAACAGGTCCATCCTTCTCACAGATCTCACTGAAAATGTAATTTGAAATAAATTTTATTTCTTTCATTAAATGTCTTTACCCAGTAAAGTTAAGAGGGTTTTTATAAGATGGAGATAATAAATAGTGGGTCGCGACTCTAAAAAGTTTAGGATCTGTCACCCTTTTCATGATAAATCATGAATTAATATTCATGAAACAGAAAGACAAGCTTCTGAAGAAGAAGATGGAAACGGAACAAGTCTCTCATTGAATAATCTCCAATAATTATTCTACGAGTATGTTATTTGAAGATTAATTACGTGCATTTATTTAATAAACTAATCCCAATGCAAACAACTACCGAAACAAAGCAGTATTTAGATACCGCATTACACAAAAAGAATAAGTACCAATGGTCTACATAATTAAAAAAAAATTATATTTATTTTGTATCTACTAAGTAATACGAGTATGTTTCTATTATATTTACTTTTATTTAATAGGCGTATCAATGGCTTTCTCTGTTAGCACCTTTTAATGTCAGAGATAAAAGAAATATAGATAACGCAAACAACCAAAGGCTAAGGAATTCGAACCTGTTTTGATCTATTGCCGTGTACCTGGATTTTTTCAAATCATACCACGGTAAGGAATTCGAACCAACGTAGGGTAAAAAAGTTAATGAAATAGTCTCCACATGTAGAACTTTAATAATGTAAAGAACGCGTTTCGAACACGCAGTGTTCTCCTTCAAGTATTAACCAAGGATGCGTGCTGGGGTACAGCTGTACGACTGAAGAAGAACACTACCTGTTCGAAACACGTTGTTTATATTATTAAACTTCTATATGTAGAAACTATTTCATTAACTTTTTTACCCTACAATGAGTAAATATTGCATAATATCTGATTGCACTACCTTAGAATCGAACCAGCGTGTCTGTATCTGAACCAAGTGAAAAGTCAGCCACATGCCCCTTGAACTTTTATTATTTTAGGGAACTGTGTAAATATTTGTGTTTTAAAAAAAAAATTAAGAGATACGAATTACTGATTTCCCTATAAAAATATTATTAACTGAGTTAAGACTCATTTAGTACGGTGCTTTAGAGTAACCAATTACTAAGGTATTCCTGTATTAATTAAAATTTCTTTTTTGTTTTTTTTTTCAACATAATGACAAGGCTAGAATCGTTAAAATCACAAATTAAAAATTTCTTTAAAAAATATATATATTTATGGATACCTTATATTTAAGGAGTAGAAACAGTGTGAATGAATCGTGATAAAAAAAAAAACAAATAAATTGATATTCCGTTAATGTCTCTAATGTTTGGCAGGTTTTTTTTTTAATTTTCATTTCCATAAAGTAAACAAATTATTATTCTGCATGTGGTGATTTTTTTTTGGCTTGTGTTGCGTTTCAAATGACGCATGTCAATTTAAAATTCCATTGCGGAAATGCTTTCGCCTTCCTAATCACCTTGTTACTAGCAGCAGAAGAGAGGTTTTTTTTCCTTCGGACGCATTAGCCTACAATTCTCTCGATCTAATTTCAGAAATCGTGAGGTCCTTATAAATAAAGAACAGTTGGTGTTTATTGTGTCACACTTGTGACAAACGGTTTATTTTAACCAAGGCGCATTCCCTGGACTAAATTAGTTGTTCCTGTGGGACTCTTCGCGTCCTGTTGACGACGATCATCGAAATATAGAAGTGAGCTATTGCCTGTGTCTACCTGCGTTTTACCTTCGTTTTAACTCTATTTTAATTAAATATTAATAATATTTACTTTAGACCTACTTTTGAACCTATATATATATATATATATATATATATATATATATATATATATAAACTAGAATTTAAAAAAGAACACATAGAAAGGAAACCACTGAACTCACTACTATATTTCGATGTCCTCGTCTTCAGGAAAAGAAGTGAAACGCTCCAAAGGCTGATAACGACTGACTTGGCGTTCGAACTGAAGCACTCAAACAGTGTAGCCATCTTTCGGAGGAAAGGTAGACAGGGAAGATAAAGAAATAAAAGCCAAATAAAAATTAAAAAAAGAAAACATTTAACTAAAATAAAATTAAAAGCTGATAACAACTTTTAAAAAAAAAAAAAAAATAAACGATTGAGGTTAAGCCCAGGAGCCGATCTACCGCCCAGAAAACTAATAAGTGCTTCTGAAACTCTCAGAGTAACTTTCGAATTAGTCTGATCAATCTGCCTCAGGACCTCATATATATATATATATATATATATATATAGTTCAATATAGACAAAGAAACATAGAGAAATAAAAAGAACACACTTACAGTTTCTAATTTTCGGTTTGAACCGTCTTCAGGAGAGATAAGAGAGGGAAACCAAGCGCACTGGTTCAGAGACGGTTGGTTTCCCTCTCTTATCTCTCCTGAAGACGGTTCAAACCGAAAATTAGAGACTGTAAGTGTGTTCTTTTGATTTCTCTATGTTTCTTTGTCTATATTGAACTATATTTGTCCGTTTTGGATCGTATTTCTAACGAAAAAGTGCATATATATATATATATATATATATATATATATATACGAGTATATCGGTATGTGTATGAAAAATTTTAATTTTACATAAATATGAACTGGTTACGGCACTTGTGGGGCTTTAATTCGAGATGTGCGGTTAGATTGTAGAGGTTAGTAGTGAATTCTGTTCCGCCTGAGTTAGTCGCCACTCGTTCGATTGCGGTCGACCTCAGATCGGAGTAGACCCAGTGCCACTTAAAGCCGCTCATTCTCTGTGGTGTTGATTAACCCGTGGCATACATTTTCGCAAAATGACCTAGATATACATACTTCTAGGAAGCCATTCGTGAACTTTGTCAATTATGATTTTTATTTGTTAAGAATAGAATTACAATACAGTTACATTGTTTATTCGAAATCAACTTCTATATAACCATTAGAAACTTGTCTAAACATCTGTTTCAATCCTCAAAACGTCCATTACATTCCATTCCATAAAATGCTTTATAGGACTTAATAGAAAATGGAATATTCCTTTGTATTCCAAAAACATCTGGCGATATTTTTACTCAGTAACATCAATTACTGAAGTACCTTTATAAAGTATCATCGTCAAATACTGAAGTCAATTACTAATTTTTCTAAGCAATGTAAAGATAAATTTACATATAGTAAATTCATTTTAACAAAACATTTTATTTGAGAAACTCCAGTTTATAAAGGCTAAAGATACGATTTTAGGTCAACAAACTAAAAAGATTGTTTCATTACTTGTACAATCTGTTTACTAATAATTGTGGAATTTCAATAATTACGTCTCAACACAAAAGAGGCTTATGCCAAAACTAAGAAAGCGTTTTGAACACTTAGTGTTCTTCTTCAGCTTTACATCTGCACTGTTGAGAGTGTTATCGTAACAGGGAGTCCTTCCTAGGTCTTTGCTGCGATAAAACCCTGAATAGTGTAGATTTAAACCTGAAGAAGAACACTAAGTGTTTCAAACGCGTTGTTAGTTTTGACATAAAGTCGTTTTGTGTGGAGGCGTAATTTTTGAAATTCCCCATCATAAAACTTATACGGATATATTATATCGGTATAAGTATTATTTGTATTAGTATAAGTATAAATATTAATATTGTGATGCAAATATTTGCATGACATTTCAGCCCTCCATGTATATCCATGTACAAAAAGATTTCACATAAACACGTGAAATAACAATCAATGATCAAACCACAATAAGAAATGGGAAAACAAGACTAAGATCTTTCAACTGTAACAAGCGGTCTTCGTCAGTTGAGTTTTTGACTCTGACGAAGACCGCTTGTTACGGTTGAAAGATCTTAGTCTTGTTTTCCCATTTCTTATTGTGGTTTGATCATTGTATATCCATGTGTGGTCCAGTAGGTAGTGTACTTGCCTTTAGCACTGAAGATTACAGGATTATTGGCCGTGAGCAAATAAATTTTTCATTTTTTGAGATGAGCTCTTGTATACAGGATATAATGAAGATGTAAAACTGTTGAACGGAAGCTGTAAAGTGTCAAGTGTCAAGAGTAGCTAAAGGCCTATACTACTCTACTAAATTTTATTCCATGTAAAATTGAGGACTCTGATATATACTCGAGCCTATAATATAGCTCAACCATAACTGAAACTAATGCTAAAAAGCAGATGAGCCATACTTTCCACCCCTAGAACAGTACCAAAGGTGAAAACCTAAAACTGTGGGAGTAGAAGGAAACAAGCTATTCATGTGGTCATCTATGAACTAAAACATTATAAAACTAAAATTTACTATTATTTACGACATATACAATATCTCCAGAAACTTATAATATTGAATAATACTCGTTAACAAAACCCAAACAGGTTTCAACTTCAGTCGTTTTTTCTTTAATTCTATAACTTTGTACTTATTTTTTTTTTGTTACAATGGAAATATAACGGAAATATAAAGGATTAAAAAGACTTTAATACAGGGGTTAGCAACGCCAATATCAGGTACGAGGTGTGTAAATAAAGTAGTGAGACTGGCAACGTCGCTTTCGATCTGGCAACGCTGGAGACGCGTGGCCTTGAGTAGCGTCAGGTGCACGTGTGATGCGCCTCCAGTATGAATCTGAACTCGCCACAGTCATTTGTTTGTCCGTAGCGTTGGTTTTCGTGAAATGGTTTTTTCTTGAGCGTTTTAAAAATGCGTGACCTCAAAGTTGAGCAGCGGTGTGCAATCAAATGTTGCTTCAGACTTGGACATAATGCAACCGAAACTTTTGAAAAACTTCAGGAGGCCTATGGAGAACGTGTTTTATCAAGGGCACAGGTTTTTCGGTGGTTTAAGGAATTTTCAGAAGGAAGAGAGTCGATTGAAGATGAACCACGAAGCGGAAGGCCTTCAAGTGCAAACACCGATGAAAATGTCAACAGAGTACGGAACCTTGTGCGTTCAGATCGACGCTTGACAGGCAGAATGATCGGGGAACAGTTGAATTTGAATCACACCTCCGTTCATCACATTTTGACCAATGAATTGCATCACGAGTTGCATCACGACAACGCGCCCTGTCACACTGCCATCTCAATAAACGAGTTTTTGGCCAGTAAAAACATTCCTGTTGCTACTCAGCCTCCTTATTCACCAGACTTGAGTCCTTGTGACTTTTTCCTCTTCCCGAGATTGAAAAATCACCTCAAGGGAACTCATTTTGGGACACTACGAAACATACAAACTGCTGTAACCGACCAGCTGAAGGCCATTCCAGAATCCGAGTTCCAGCAATGCTACAATGATTGGAAGGACCGTCTCCAGCGCTGTGTGGCTTCCGAAGGGAACTATTTTGAAGGTGACAATATCACATTGTAATTATATTTGAATAGAAAATTTAAAAAAAATCAGTCTCACTACTTTATTTACACGCCTCGTATGAGTGCCCATGTCACAGACGTCTATTTTTCAGAGCATTCGAGTCATTTTATACGTATGTAATATTATACAAACTTTAATTTAAACATATAGATTTTTCGTTTTTGTTAGATATATCCAAAAACACACACGTATAGACTTTTCACCTATTATTCTATTTATGTAACAAACCCACATATTGGCCTCTTGCCTTTTGTTCCATTTATCCAAAACGCTTACATATAGGTTTTTTTTTCTTTTGTAACATATAGACAAAAAGGAATAAACTACTCCCTATATATAACATTTTCGTCTTTTGTTCAATTTAACCAAAACACCCAGATATAAACTTTTTGCTTATTATTCTATTTATGCAAAACACCCAAATATTGGCTTTTTTGCCTTTGTTCCATATTTCCAAACCCCCCTTATATGTAAGTTTTTCGTCTTTTATTTAATTTCACCAAAACATCCACATGTGGGCTTTTTTGCCTTTGTTCCAAATATCCAAACCCCCCTGTATATAAGTTTTTCGTCTCTTGTTCAATTTAATCAAAACACCCAAATATGGGCTTTTCGCTTTTTGTTCTAAGCGAAAAAGTATAGTTCGTATTACGATTCAGCATTCTAAAAGAACATGCGAGTGACATTAACCAACAAGGGTGGGTACCAAAGGCACGTTATGTCACCCATCCACGAAGCAACTACTGCTAATATTGCTTAACATTAGATTTCTTTTGGTGCTTTCTATGCATTATATGGTTATAGTTATTGATTTCTTAAAAAAAAATAAATTAGAACTTGTCTATAAAATTATGAAATAATACACGAAAAGGTTAATGTAACTAGTATAAAATGAATAAAGATTGATGGATTTTATGAGCATGCGCATTAGGGTAGAATGAGTCAATCAAAATCGGAACAAGGCCTGCCTTACATCTACTATTACTTAAATGTCAGCTGTAATAAGGTACTTAATTGAAGGAAAGAGCGAGATAAATATGGCTTACTATTGCACGAATGCGAGCAATCGTTTCATCAACATTCAATGATCAGAGCTAAAGAGATTTCGAAATACTTAACTGAAACTAATTTTAACCACGATATGCACATTCAAAACAGTAGACTGAAGGGAAATAAGAATATTTTAAAACACATTTTTATAGTCGAATCGAACAGTTTTTGTTTTCATTTCCAAAGTTATGAACCTACAAAGCAAAATTATTGTTATAGGATTTATTCATTACGTTATTATTTTTACGAGATTTCAAAACCTTAGTTCTTGTTGCGTTTGTTTTATTGATTTATTTCAAATGTAATAATTACTGCAATTACATTGTGGTTATTAAAAATACCAATCAAAGATCAATAAAAAAGAAAGGAAAAAATAAAAACAATAAATTAAATTGATTTTATCTCACGATCTATACAAGCAGTTAATGTTCGGTATTTACTCATGATAGTGAGGAAAATATATTACGTCTTCACCTCAAGGGATTTATTTTACTATGCGTTTCGAATGAAGTAAATTAATTTCCTTGTGGTGAAGTTGTCTTATATTTTACTTTGCGTTTCGAACAGTTAGTGTTCATCGTCAGGCACATCTGCCTCAGAAAGGGTGGTCAGTGATTGAGGAGTTAACAGGCACTAACTCCTGATCTGACACTGAACACCCCTTCTGAGGCAGATGTGCCTGACGATGAACACTATGTGTTCGAAACGCGTTGTAAAATAATTTCCTTGTGGTGAAAACGTAATATATTTTTCTCACTATCATGAAATAGATTTTCCATACGGTTTTGTTCAAATGGATTTGTTTCGTAACTTGTAACAAGGGGCCAGGTTAGCTCAGTGATCGCCTCCGAATTGGTAGATCCGGGGTTCAATACCCACTCTGGCTCTCGATTTATTCACTTGAGAGTTGAAAAATCTGTGCACGACGTCCCTTGGAGAGGACATTAAAGCCGTGAGTCCCGATCCTGTACACTGGCATATACTCGTTAAAGATTCCTACTCAAAATACACTTGAGTTAGGGAAAATTTAGGACTCCCCATGTAGAAAATCAATCGGAGATGCAATATTCCCTCGAGGAATCAACATCGGAAGGTTGACTTTGCGAGTCCTTCAGACCTCAAAAAAAAAACTTTCATCACAAATCCATATTGCTCTACTCATTTCATATTTTGATGATGACTTTTGAGGTAATTGCAGAGAATTCAGTTTTTGTTATATCATAGAAGTCTACTGGTTCTTGCTACGTAGTTGCTATCCTCTGGTCGGGCGGGCTATCTTCTTATTTTACCATTATTATGATGGGTAAACTATAAATATGAGAGAAAATTATATGATGACACTATTAACTGCCAGCTACATTTCTCTATCCTCAAAGTTTCATTTGTAATGCCTTCTTCTTTTGCTTAATACACTTAAGCCTCGTATCTCAAATTTCACTCGTATTTCAATACAAAATTTCGCTCGTATACATTTGACAGCTCGTATTTCAAATAGCTTGTATGTTAGGGCACTCGTATCCCGAGGTACCCCTGTATTTCAAACCAACTATACTATTTACAAATCACATAAAATTGATTTTTTACATAATAGTACACTCACCCTCGAGTTTCCATACGTCAAGAAACCCTACTTCTTTTTTCTTCCGAATTAGCATAAATTACACAGGTCAACATATTTTTTTGGTTGCCAAGGTTTCTAAGTTGATTTAGATTAATTTAGGAATGCTAATACCAAAAATTATACTAATTTTTCAGGCCAAAAACCTGTTTTCAGAAAACATTTTTTTTCTCATAACTGCTAATTCGAGAGTTTAGAAATTTTAGCATTATCTTTGAGGTTACAAATTCAATAAACGAAAAATAAATTCAAATTTTTAAAACAATGGGAAATATATTTTTTTTTCAATATAAATGTAAAAATTTTGACTTATAATTCAATCTAGTAATTTTCTAATACGACATCTTTTTCATTTGTAAATTTATATGTCCACGATCATAGATTAAATAGTGACTTTAATGAGTATAGGCTAAAGATGCTAATTCCTTGTGATGTTCTTGCCAATGCTTTGTGGAGAAGTTTTATAGTGTTGGCCTTGGCGTTCACGTCTTTTATTACTATCCTTGAAAAATCCCCTATGAAGTCAGGTGTAGCAAAAAAAAACGTATCCTTCTCAAGAAACCTCTTCAAGTAGAATTCTCTACGATTTTCACTTTCCCATGTTTATCTCCAGTGATTTCCAATATAGAAAATGTACCTTCTCAAATATATGTATACTTATTTGTTGGTTGTAAATATACATAAAAGAATGTTTAATTGAGAATATTTATATATGAGTTATTATTAATAGCAAGATTTCGCAATAAACACGTGAAATAACAATCAACGTCCAAACCGCAATAAGAAATCACAAAAAATATGAAGTTATTTAAGTTCAGATTTCATTCTGACTATGACCGCTTGTTACAGTGGAAGTATGTTAGTTTTTTTCATCATTTCTTATTGTGGTTAGAACATTGATGAGTTCAATATTAAATTATAAATATATTTAATTAAGTATGCAGAAAAATCACAATTAAACAAGCAATGAAGTCCAATACGACAAGAAAAAAAGAAAAGAAATAAATCCTCTAAACCCTTTCATTTTGTATCTCAGAGAGCAAACAAAGTAAGAAAAAAGAAGCCAACAGAAAAGTTAACTTTTCTTTACCTCCTGGTTAACTTTTCTGTTACCTTCTTCTCTCTTGCTTTGTTTTCTCTCTGAGACACAAAATGAAAGGGCTTAGAGCATTTATTTCTTTTTTTTTTCTTTTCCCTTGTGGTTTTGGCCTTCCTTTAATTAAGTATATTTAATATACCTGAATATACATACATATATGAGTAGCATTCTTGGTCACACCATCTCCCTTTTCTCCTGAAGTCCAATTTTCTTAGAATTTGAGTATCATTACTCTCTGTGTTTTAGTTCTTCGAAATTGTATATACAATTATGTATAATTATGTGTCTATAAAAAGATTTCACATAAACAAGTGAAATAACAACCAATGATCAAACCACAATATGAAATGAGAAAACAAGCTTGTTACAGTTGAAAGATCTTAGTCTTGTTTTCCCATTTCATGTATGTATATATATAAAAAGATTTCACATAAACACGTGAAATAACAATCAATGATCAAACCACAATATGAAATGAGAAAACAAGACCTGTTTTTCCATTTCAAATTGTGGTTTGATCATTGTTTTTATATTCATAAGATAAAAAAAAATTATCGTAATATCATACGTTAAAAACAATTTATTATCTATGAAAAATCAATATTGTTAAGAAATATTATTGAATCGTCTCTAATTAAATTTAATAGATCAAATATTAGAAACATTAGTAACGGTCTCTTCAAACTTGATACTTTCGTTACGATGGCAATAGCCTCTTCTAAGAGGGTTGACAGATAGCGGATAGTTTTTTACTCTTTCTTACTGTACTCCTTTGTTTCCCCAAACATCCCTTTCTGGACATTAGTCCTTTCCTGCGCTTTCACCCTTTTGAAATACCACTCTTCCCTCCCACTCTTCTCAACCCCTCACCAGATGTTTTCTGCATTTTGTGTTTCAGATGGGTTTTTGACTCTGACGAAGATCGCTAGTTATGGTTGAAAGATCCTTAGTCTTGTTTTTTCATCTCATGTTGTGGTTGATCATTTATATACATACATGTATTCTAATTTTACTCTGACTATTCTGGCTGATAGGTGTAATCAGTTTATTGAAGTCCACATCACACTGTGTGAGCAATAGTCAAAGTCATGTGTTCATGATATCAGACTGAATAATTTTCCAGTCGATAGGACATAGAAAAACCCATTAATACCATTTGTATGATCCCATATATTCAGCACTTATTATTTGCTAATACATATTCATATCCGTAAAGAGTAGACCCTACGTAGCAGGATTAACCTAATACCATTTCGCCCCAGATTTGTAAATCTGTCAGTATGTTATAAATTTTCATTGGTCCAATCATAGAAAGTCCTGATGAAAGCTAGAATACTTAATATTTTACATACCGGTTTGCAAGTGGTTTTTATTTTCCACTTTTATTTTAAAACAACAATCCCCCTTTACATTGAAGTGAGAGTACATGTGAAGTAGATGGATTGAAAGATAAAATATAAACAGGCATGAAAGTGTGCACGTTGTACAAGGGTTTGTGTGTACCCAAGGCTTAAGGCGGTTTGAGTACAAAGGCATATCCTACAGCGTCATAAGCGCTGGAGAACGTATTCGTTTTTTTTTTCTTTTTATCTCCTTCTCGATACAGCCTCTTTTAACTTGTGGACCTTGTCTGTTCCTTGCATCAAAGGAAATTGAAATCCTGACCATCTCTAAGGGTTCTTTCATTCTAAACACTTAACGTTGAGTGCAGGCGTCACTGACCCTTCATATTTGAACAGTTAACACAGAAGTCGTTCCTCTAGTGTCAAGTCAAACCTTAGCCCTTCCTAAATATTATCATTGACTCATAAACTAAACAGAAAACATTCACTCTCAGATTTTCAAAGCTAAATGGTGTTTATAATAAAGCTAAATGGTGATATAATTAAATCAAATATATCAAATCTCCTTAACTTTTACATCAGTATTTCCAGATGCCGATGTAGAATGTGATCTACATATATGTTTCTTGTATACCTTTTTATCTACATTACTTCAGATTAATGTTTCTGTTACAGCTTGTGTTCTGTATAAGTTTTTACTTATATAGAAATATCTACAAAATATTTTACAGGTATTAAGAATACACATAAAAAGATTTTACATAAACACGTGAAATGACAATCAATGATCAAAATGCAAATGACATAGGAAAACAAGACTGAGATCTTTCAACCGTAACAAGCAGTCTTCCTCACTTGGGTTTTTGACTCTGACGAAGACTGCTTGTTACGGTTGAAAGACCTTAGTCTTGTTTTCCCATTTTAATATTGTGGTTTGATCATTGATATATATATATATATACAAAAACCCAGAGTTGGGTTTTTGACTCTGACGAAGACCACTTGTTACGGTTGAAAGATCTTAGTCTTGTTTTCCCATTTCATATTGTGGTTTGATCATTATATTTATATATAGTTCAATGTAGAAAAAGAAACATAGGAAACATAGAGACCCTCCAACCGTCTCTGAACCAGTGCGCTTGGTTTCGCTCTCTTATCTCTCCTGAAGACGGTTCAAACCGAAAATTAGAGACTGTAAGTGTGTGCTTTTGATTTCTCTATGTTTCTTTTTCTACATTGAACTATATTTGTTCGTTTCGGATCGTATTTCCAACGGAAAAGTAGATATATATATATATATATAAAATTTTAAATATGAAGACGAATAATACACAGTGCTCAGAAACAGAATTACTAACTCAAATTTTTGGAAAATCCGTCTTC
Source organism: Hermatobates lingyangjiaoensis (assembly GCA_026182355.1). Classification (NCBI taxonomy): domain Eukaryota; kingdom Metazoa; phylum Arthropoda; class Insecta; order Hemiptera; family Hermatobatidae; genus Hermatobates; species Hermatobates lingyangjiaoensis. The sequence continues at coordinate 628,838 of JAPFBL010000159.1, forward strand.
AGGAGAAATGAGACAGAGAGAGAGAGACCAAGCACGCCGTGAACTCAACGTTTCTTTACTCTGTTACTTTTCTTCGATTTTGAACTCGTATTTATATAGCATATATTTATATTATAGTTTAAAAATATATATACCATAATAAAACGGTTAAGAGAAAAGAACCCATAGTAACAACAACAAAACTGCTTTCAATATTTCGACTTCATCGCGATCAGGAGAGGAAGAGCTTCTTTTTGTATATAATAGATGTAGGAATGTTGACTCACTACCCTACTTATCAATACACATTTATGGTACATTTTGAATATAGATTTCATTCTAGTCTAGGTGTTAGTGTTTGTAGATTACATATTGCACCGGCAGTTATTTCCAAGGTTGCATAAAGTTACCACATACTTCTAAGAATCATTCCGACCTTGTATTTAAAAAGCAATCATCTTGTTGTGGAGGAGATAAGATTCTGCAGTGCTCCTCACTACTCAGTTAACTACTTTATTACACTAATGAGATCAGCTGTATACATAGCTATTACAGAGCGCGAGGACTTTCGGAGTAGTAACCCGAGGCACGCCAGTCATATTTAACTCTTTTATCAAATTCTTATTAGCCTTCAACCAGTGAAATATATATGTTTTGAATTTAATGAATTTTATTTATAAATTGGAGATATTCATAATAATTAGGAGCTTTTTTGAGTCTGTGTATGTTCTTGCTGAAAAGTATAGAAATAGATACCTCATATTGGGGAAAGTATTAAGTCTCCACAGAAAAAAGTTTATAATAAAAACTAAGCAATGTGTTTCGAACACTTGATGTTCTTCTTCAGGTTACATCTAAAAAATATATGCATTTATGAGCTTTAAGAATATCGGGGCGAATTTATTAAAAATTAATACAATATCTGACACTATTGAGTGATAACATGGGAATAATATTGAAATGGATTAAATTGATCCTTAACTTTAAACAACATGCTAAAACATGTATAATTTATAAATAAAATAGATTCTTAGACATGTTAATATAGATAAATTAGACATGTTTCAGTTGTTTAAATTTAAGGATCAAATTAAGCCATTGTAATATTATTCGCATTTTATCACTCAATAGTGTTAGATATTATATTAATTTTTAATTAATTTGCCCTCATGTTCTTAAAGCTAACAAATGCATATATTTTTTAGATGTAACCTGAATAAAAGCATCAAGTGTTCGAAACGCGTTGTTTAGTTTTTTATAATAATCTTTTTTGTGTGAACATTTAATACTTTACTCAACATGAGTAAATACCACACTATAACAGATTGCACAGTTAATGAATTAATGAAATAGATAACTATTTAGTAATAGCAAAATTTGAAATTTATAATTATTAATATCTCTTATTTGTATAAATTAAAAGAGACATTCTCTGGAAAGTGCTACTTCAACATTCGTACTTCCGATCAGTGCGTTCTACTTGATCCACAATATTAAATTATTACATCATAGTCTAAATTCGTCAAACATTACGAATTTAACTTTTTTAATTATTTAAAAAAGTTATATATGTTATTTTAAATAATTTAATATGTGTTTCATGGTAATATTAACAAAATATAATATATAAGTAATTATAAAAAAATTATTCTTAATTTTTGTAAACAGCTTGTATATGTCTCAAAAACGCAATAAATTTTTCTTCGCTTTTTCTCAAATTTTCCAAAAAATTAGAGAGCTTTTGAAATTTTATAACGGTTAAGATGCTGGAGGAGATAATAATAATAATGAAGAAATAAAAGGAATAGCGGAGATCAAATTAGATAGAAAAAAGATATAGCAAAAAAGTAAAAATAAAATCAGAGTTCTTTAAAATGTTATGAGGGTTTAAATGCAGAACTACATAATTCTAAGAAATTAAGAATGCTCTAAATAAGGAATCTCCAAAATTTAAACCTCATAAACTGATAATTAGCATATATACCTATAAAAAGATTTCACAGAAACACGTGAAATAACAATCAATGATCAAACCACAATATGAAATGGGAAAACAAGACTAAGATCTTTCAACCGTAACAAGCGGTCTTCTTCAGAGTCAGAGTTGGTTGGGTTTTTGACTCTGACGAAGACCGCTTGTTACGGTTGAAGGATCTTTATCTTGTTTTCCCAATATATATATATATTATAATTCTATCTTTTTTCGACCATAAAAATTAACAATCCAGTTGGGTTTTGACACTGACGAAGACCTCTTGTTGCGGTTGAAAGATCTTAGTCATGTTTTCCCATTTCATATTGTGGTTTGATTATACATATATACCTATGTATACCAAGGATATGCATAATTCTCTATAGATATATAGTTTATAGTTAAGGTAGTACGCATATTGAAGTAGACGCATATGGTAGTAGGCATATTGAAGTAGCACCAAATAGAATATGATTAATTTGCAGTAGATCAAGCTAATAGTTTAAAGAATGGTAACATCCTGATGTAAAACTTACATATGTTTGTTTTATTTTCTTGAATTGTTTCAATTTACGTATTTATTTTTTTCTTTTTGTTTACAATCTTCTTCAAGTATCGCGATTGATTCAGGGATCCTTGGTCTGAAGTTTTTTTTCCCTTCAATGTAGATCTATTAAAGTTGAACATTAGTTCTTGTTCTTTGTTGTCAAGCCAACAGGCCTGTTGGACGCGAGCCCCTGTTGCTTGTACGAAACACTCGTTGAATTAAGTTACTCCTGTCTTACTCGCGGGTAACATATCCCTACCATGTAAGTCATTCAGCTCTATGTTAGCCTAACAAAGAAAGGTCTGCAAACAGATCCCGGAGTATGGCACTTTATCTGGGTCTCCAGTCCTGTTGTTTTAAAACTGGGTCATAAATCCTTTAAAGAACTTTCCTTTCAAATCTATCTCGGACTGCTGTTGACCTTTCTGTTACTATCCAATATCTTTGCGATATCTGTCGCAAACGTATGAAACAATGACATGTTATTAACTATAAAAAGGAGTAAAATCTATAACTTGTTTGCATTCCAATCCTTGCAGTTCTCTGTTAATATTCTATAAAAAAAAACTTTCACGGCATTAAGTTTACCATATTCATGTACCTTCACCAGCCACTAAGGAATCAATACTTATTTAAAGTTAAAGTTCGTTTCATGGAGGTTGTAGAAATATGAAGTTTTTCCTCGTAGATTCTCTTCATATCTTGACCGGTTTCAGAACTTGTCCTCTGTCAAGAGCAAACTGAATGTTTGCTCAGAGTTAGGAGTTAGCCGACTGACTCCTACTTTGACTCCTCATCTAGTTATTACTTGTGGTCATGAAAATGAGATAAAATGATAAAACATGATAAATTAGTCCAAGTAGATTTTTTTCCTTTGGAGAAAGACATTGGACATTTGATGGTAGAACACAAAATGTCTAGTTTAATACAAAATATCTGGCCTTGCTTGTTCACTGTTTACTTTGTTATAAGTTAATATAATATCAAACTTTCTCTTTAGTATATTATACATAATATAAATGCCTAAATAAGAGGTGTTTATTAGTCTTTCATTGCTAGCGGCTGATTCAGTCAAGGACATTGTCTATAATGAGGCTGTTCGTTCGTCTATGACCTAAGGATGCTCCATCTGGTTTAGAGCTACACCAAAGCTACAAAGTACTAATTCTTATTATTAGCCATCTGCCATCTGTTTTATAATAATAAAATGATGAGCTCGAGTCAGTACTGGAGTCGGAGTCGGCCATAATAGGTCCGACTCCACAGCCCTGATGAATAATGAATAAATAACTTTACTTATAATAAAGTAATACTGTTAATATAGAAATTGAAGGCTTAATTGTTGACTAAGAAGAGGAACGTGATTTAAATTGACTGCTACTTCTTGATTATTATTATGAAGATCTCCTCTCGCAGTATCTCAGCAATACTGTTATCTCACCTTATCCCTTTCTGTTTCACTAATACAATTCAAATTGTTTTATACATCGTGAGTCATCATAGCTATTGTTCATTTAATTCTAATCCATTTTTTTTTTATCTGAACTGAGATCAAACACTGCCTGTTTGAGGATCGTAGTTTAAAAGACTTCCTAAAGATCTTCTCAAGGATACTGAGTAAATTGCTTTAAAGGTCAGTTTAGTTTATGATTTCATTTGAATTAATTGATTATTCAAACCTGCAATTTTCAGTGTGATTACCTTAATACAATGCGGTATATATCCGCAAAGAAGAAATTACATTGTCTAACCAGTTTAGATTGTAATTCATGGATATATCCGCTGCTTCATTGTAATTTATACTGTAAACAGGTACTGACTAATTGATGTTAGTTATTGAGTATTGATGACGTGTTTGTTGTTGGTAGTGAAGATTTCAGGTTTGAATCCCGATAAGTTTTTCTTACGATGAATTAAATCTTGTGCACGATGTTCTTCGGTGAAGATATAAAGCGGTCGGTTTCGATAACAGATATCTGTTAAATTTTGATGAAGATTAACTTTATAGCTCCTTTGGCAGATTCAACTTGGTAGTGTGGCTTGCCCAAAACGGGTGCCGATTATTAAGTGAGCCACATACATTTTTGCACCTAGTACGGGATAGAAGACGAAAGCCAATATGTTGTTTGTTTCCAAAAACCAAAACCCATTTTACGTCGAGATAAAGATCTGAAATTATAATAATATATTACTTATTATCAGAATAATGTTAAATAAAAGAAAATTATTATTTAATCTCAAAAATTGGAGTCTGGGTAGCCGTGGCTTGCGTATTCTTCTATTCTATTCTTATTATCTGTGGGCTTGTGGGGCCAGGTTTGCCCAGTAGCAAGTACTCGCCTCTGGACTGGTAGGTCTGGGGTTCAATACCCACTCTAGCTTTCGATTTATTCACGTGGGAAGTGAATAAATCTAAGAACATTGTCTCTCGAAGAGGATATTAAGCCGTCTGTCCCGAGCCTGTACAATGTCAGGTACTTGTTAAAGATTCCTAGTCTCCCAGTGTAGAATCAATCTTCATTGTCTTATCACAAAGGGCCAATATTCGGCATATGAATGTTCCTTGCCCTTCAACCTAACCTAACCTAACCTATTATTTATGCGTTTAATCTTATTCCTTTTAAATTTCAGTCAATTTCATTATGCCAACACATTGTTTTTATATGTATCATATGGATATATGGAGAGTAGAGTGCAGGGTAAATCGGAATACTTTACCAGCAGACAGGTCAGTCTCATCTCTATTCCAATCACATCATAAACAAGCAATAAAATTAATTAACATAATTAGCATATTTAAATTGGATTCATTAATTATATCTAATTGATAACCTACGAATTTCATGGTAATCACTAGTGTTTGATAACACTCTAGATGTGTTCTTTGTATTGTGGTAGTGTTACACTGGTTACGTAGGTAAGCTTTAGGCTGCATTGGCAGTCTAGCGAGGGAACCCACATAAGCCGAACATTGACCCTTTGTTATTCCATACAATGAAGATTCTACATTAATTTTGTTTATCTCAAGTGTATTTATATGAGGCATCATTAACTAGTGCCTGATACCTGGTATCACACAGGTTCGGGGCCGACGACTTATCGCTTACTCCGTGGATCAACTTTAATGAATAAATCGAGGACCAGAATGGGTATTGAACCCTGAATCTACTAAACCAGAGGCAAGCATGTAACCACTGGGCTACCCTTGCCTATTTACTCGTACCTATTCAATTCATCCAAGTTGCGCAGAATGTAGCAGAATCTGAGTTACCCAATATTATACACACAAGAATGCCAAGTGTTGAAGTATGTCCAGTCATTGATATAAAAGATTAATTGTTTGGTAGTACTTAGTTTAATAGCATTTATACAGTGATCATTTCTATAGATTGAAATGTTAACAGTGCAATCCCCTTTTATGATGGATTGTGTTTTGTTTTCGAATTTGTGGGACTGAAATTAATTGTAAAAAAAAGGTTTGAATTTGTGTTTGACATTGTAGCATTTTCAGGAAATATATATGAAAAAATAATAAATTTAAACCTAAAAGTAGATTTTGTAACATTCCATTTATATTAATTATTGAACACTTAGAGGGGTGTTTTTTAGCTATTAAGCCCAGATAACTCATAGTCTAAACAAGTTTAGATTGCTCACATTTCTTTCGCACGAGTCATTTTTGTGGGTCCTCTCTGAATTTCACGGTTCAGTCATTATTTTTAGATTAGCCTAATTGGGTCAAGCCTCACTGTTGCGTTATAAATGAACGGTTTTATAATACCAGAGTCCGCTTTTTTACCTTCTCTTAAACATTTTGTGCTCAAACGGTGAAAGTAACCTAATTACACAGTAGTATATTTAAACTTAAATCTATTATTATAATAGAAAGATCAAATTACTTAATAATTGCTTTATTTGTTTGGTATATTGTTATTTATACATGATGGTTGCTTTTATTGTTTAAACTGATTCCCTAGCGGGTGATAACGTAAGCTGTTTACCGGTTTTTTGTTTGATCGGTGTTTCTACAGAATCTACAATTGGAGTCTTAAATTTTGCCTAACTCAAGTGCATTTCGAGGGATCTTTAACGAGTACCTGACATCGTACAGGCTCGGGACTGACGGCTTAACGTCCTCTCCGAGGGACAACGTACTCGGATTTATTCACCTTCGGCGTAAATAAATCGAGGACCAGGTGGGGATCGAACCCCGGACTACCAGCCCAGAGGCAAGTACGTTAACCACTGAGCTAACCTGGCCTCTATGATGGTTGTTAGTTCGATACCTTAGGCTCGAAAATTATAATTAATTGGAACCGTGTTAACCTCGTATGTTGTCTTCTCCAGTTGAATCATTTTGAAACGTGTCTATGTTATGTAGACATAGATAGATGTAGATCCCGTGCCTGTGTGCCACCTTATTCCTTTTGCTTGTCGCCTATTATTGTTTTTCCTCACTACAGTAACACTGTTATCAGGAAGTTTAATTGTAACCTCTATATATAACATATATAAGGAGATTTCACGTAAACACGTGAAATAACAATCAATGATCAAACCACAATATGAAATGAGGAATAAAAAGACTAAGATCTTTCAAACACAACAAGCGGTCTTCGTCAGAGTCAAAAACCCAACTGAGTGGTTTCATCATTGATTGTTATTTCACGTGTTTATGTGAAATCTTTTTATTTATAATAGTATGTGTACAAGTACTATATGCTAAGAATGTCTGTAGGCATAAATTTGAAACGATTATGATGTGTACTGTTGAAAATTGAAACCTCTCAGAGTGGGGGTGAATGGACGCCACTTCTTCGAGTCCATTTGAGTTCAGTACAGGTGGCAGTTAGCCAACGGCAGACATTAGAGACTACGATACGTAGCCCATACGGGTGGCGTTTAGCCAACGAGAGATTTGTAATCTCTCTCTTTGAGTCGTTTCACTTGAGGTACTAAGACTCCTCAAATGACGCCCTGGTGGGGTTCGATGAACTACTAGTAGCATACGCTGGACCCGGGATAACGGGCAGTCCCTCTTCGGTGGGGGACGGACGACCGAGTTCATAAGAACACTAGTGTAGTCCTACAACTGTAAGTCACTGTAAGAAGGCTGTTCATTTTTAAGATAGATAATATGTGTACAAGTACCATATGCTAAAAATGTCTACAGACATAAACATGAAACAATTACGATAGGTACTCTTTAAGATAGAAACTAAAACTAGTCCAATCTGCAGGACAGCATTCGGGGAAAAACAGTTTAAATTATGATTTTATTTAGTTCACATTAAAATATTGTGAGAGCAACAGAAATCTGTCGCTCAGCAAGTCATGTTATAACTGCAGAGATCTGTTTTACCTTTTTATCAAAATCGACAGTTTTCTTTCTAGTTGACATATTGTTTTGGTCTGTGGACGGAGCTAAAAAACACCTAATAGCATTTACTCACAAGAAAGTCTTTCACCAGTAAACTGTATAAGTCAGTCGTCCATCTAACAAAGACACGATTTTTTTCACGTGTTTTTCATTTTTTTGGCTACATACTGGATTTGGTTGTTGTGCAGTTACGGTACAGCAAGTTACTTTATATTAGAAAGCCAGGTTCAGTTGGATTCTCACCAATCTTTTAATTAGTGCATCCCCTGATTCCCAGGATATTTGCACGAGATTCTTCTTGCTCTACTTTATTAGTTGAAGTTTATTTTAATATATTTCTTTATTTAACACACACACATATATATATACTTTAACACAGAGAAAAGAACACAGAAAGACACTACAGAACTCACTTCGATATTTCGACATCCGTCGTCATCGGGAAGAAGTGCAAAGTACTCGCGTTTTATATATATATATATATATATATATTGGTATACTTTGGGAGCAGACCTTCTTTTAAACATACCTCATTAAAGATCTTGCCAACATTAAGTTTAGTATGTTTCCTACATACCTTTTCAAGGTTTCGAATGCTTCTTTTCCATTTTTGTGGTATCATATAAATTAACTCACCGATTTTTTTATCTTTAAATATATTTTTCATTTTACATGTCCGACGTTTCAGTCTACGTTGACCATTCTCAAGGATTCTATATACAAGGTTTTTTTTAACAATTCTAATAAATACTTATTTACAATCACTTCTATCAAACATAACTAATAATACAATATTCTTTTAAAAAAACACTACCTTAATAAAATTGAGCAACAGGTTTGCTACAAAATTCCCTACATGAACTTTTTCACAACATTATTTAAATCACTAAATAGTTATTTTTTACGAATGTAACTTTAAAATTCTGGAAAAACAACAGGACTGATCATTAAGGTTCGGCTTCTTTTCCTTTATGCATAATGATTCAATTATATGCAGCCTCGTGTGATTATTGTCTGCATATAATACTTCAATGTTGTCTTCCAGCATTTTTCTACTTAGCCTGCTTTTATGTATGTTCATTGTGTGTTCTTTCGGTCCTCCGGCTGCGAGATGCATCGTAAGTCTGCGTGAAAGTGTTGTCGTCGTAGAACCAATATAGCTCGATTTTAGGAGCTCACAGTCTCCTATAGTGCAATTATATCTGTACACTACATTGGTTTTTTGTAGTTGTGTTTTTTGTTCTAGGTTGTTCCTAATTATCATATTTGCTGTGCAGGAACTGTTGTAGTAAATACTAATATTTAGCTTGTCTGCAATTGTTAACTCGGCAGACAAGCTAAATATTAGTATTTACTACAACAGTTCCTGCACAGCAAATATGATAATTAGGAACAACCTAGAACAAAAAACACAACTACAAAAAACCAATGTAGTGTACAGATATAATTGCACTATAGGAGACTGTGAGCTCCTAAAATCGAGCTATATTGGTTCTACGACGACAACACTTTCACGCAGACTTACGATGCATCTCGCAGCCGGAGGACCGAAAGAACACACAATGAACATACATAAAAGCAGGCTAAGTAGAAAAATGCTGGAAGACAACATTGAAGTATTATATGCAGACAATAATCACACGAGGCTGCATATAATTGAATCATTATGCATAAAGGAAAAGAAGCCGAACCTTAATGATCAGTCCTGTTGTTTTTCCAGAATTTTAAAGTTACATTCGTAAAAAATAACTATTTAGTGATTTAAATAATGTTGTGAAAAAGTTCATGTAGGGAATTTTGTAGCAAACCTTTGCTCAATTTTATTAAGGTAGTGTTTTTTTAAAAGAATATTGTATTATTAGTTATGTTTGATAGAAGTGATTGTAAATAAGTATTTATTAGAATTGTTAAAAAAAACCTTGTATATAGAATCCTTGAGAATGGTCAACGTAGACTGAAACGTCGGACATGTAAAATGAAAAATATATTTAAAGATAAAAAAATCGGTGAGTTAATTTATATGATACCACAAAAATGGAAAAGAAGCATTCGAAACCTTGAAAAGGTATGTAGGAAACATACTAAACTTAATGTTGGCAAGATCTTTAATGAGGTATATATATATATATATATATATATTTGATAAAAGTATCGACCTTGGAATAGAAACAAAACTAAAGTTTATTGGGACTCAGTCAGTTCTTCAGGTTCAAATTAAACTACACTAAAAAGTGACATTTCAAATTTAAATAGTATTTATTCGGGTGTTTTAAATTAAACATTGTTGATAAATGAAAAATTGTGTTAGTGACTTTTTTGGTTGTCTGGTGAAATTTGGTTACCTTGCTCGGTTATTTCAGTTCACGTTTCACGTATTCATTCAGACTACAGTTGTTGTTAAAATCCACATACTATTTTTTTTTTGTAAAATAATGTGTAATGTAATATTTAGTTTTTCTGTTTCCAAATTTTTACTTCTGTAAGTTTTCTCACTAACCTATTATCAAAATTTCCATTGTAATTTCTTAATTATAACAAATTGCACTATTATGTATGTTTGATTTTTGAATGATTGAATTATTTTTATATTTCCTCTGTTTTTGTAGGCCTATGAAAAAAGTTTTAAATAAATATCGAAATGTTGGCAATGAGAGTTTAATTTGAACCTGAACAACTGACCGAGTCCCGATAAACTTTAGTTTTATATATATATATATATATTAAAAAGTGACAATGGAGATTCAAAAAGACTTGTAAAAGTTTATACGTTGTAATGGTTCTAACGTTTCAAGTAGGATTCTTAAAGCAGATCAAGCACGTTGACTAAGCCCGCATAAGTAACAACTTTCACTCTGAATAAGGGAACGCCTTGCTGTGACGCAGTTTACCTGAGCCAAAGCCTTTCGGAATATACCATCCAGTCTTTTCAATTGAACCGGGTTTTTAATGAAGATAACCTTTAAGATAATTTACCTGTGAAAGGTTATCCTACCGCAATCATTTATTAGTGTTTGATGCTTTAATCAAAAATAAATCATAATTACCAGCGATACAGTAGTCTAAATTAATAAACTATATTTCTTTTTATACCTTTATTCATCAATTTTTTTGTTTATCTGTCTATTCTTTATGAATTCCCAAATAGATTTATTAATCATGATAAATTTTTTCATGTTAATTCAAGTTGACATTGGGAAGGTTTTTTTTAAGGAAGTGTATATTGATTGTAGGTTGAAAAGTTAAAGTTTCTCCGATGATTCAATGCATATTTACCTATTTTTTTTTTTTTTATTGTTTAAACCGATCACTTAGCGGGTGATAACGTCAGCCGTTTACCTGCTTTTTGTTTGATCGGTGATTCTACAGATTCTACTGTGGAAGTACTAAATTTTGCCTAACTCAAGTGCATTTCGAGTAGGGATCTTTAACGAGTACCTGATATCGTACAGGCTTGGGTCCGACAGAGGTTTATTTACCTCCCACGTGAACAAATCGAGGGGCAGATTGTGGTTGAGGGGGGGGGGGGGGGGGCAAACCTCGACTACCAGCGCAGAGGCGAGTACGTTAACTACTCATTTAACCTGGTCCCTATGTTTACCTATAATATTTTGTTTGTTTTCCTTCAAAGTAGTACCCTTTCTTGGAGGGAGTTTATTTCAAATTTCAAATGCTCCACTTTTGCGTACTAATTGCGTAATTAGTATACAAATACAGTGTATGAGCTGTTCGGAAAGAGTTTGTATAAAAATCATTATTATAGTGTAAATAATGATACATAGTAAAAGATATACTATACTATTTTTCGGTAAAGTAAAATACTCCTAGTGTAGAATATATGCAGTAGAGATAAAACTTTGTCTTAAAAGATGTATTAATGAATAATTCAAATTAGAAAGAAAAAAAAAAACTTCTCTAATAGAACTTATGAATTTACCCTTTTCAATGGGGTACTATTTAAGAACGAGGTGGAACAATGAAATAAATTGAAGATAAGGGCAGTTTTGTTTGGTGGCCAGGTAAATCGATGCAATATTACCTAAACTTACTATGCCTTTAGGTAATATTACCTATATCTTCTGTACTTTTAGTAATGTTAGCAGATGTCTTTGACGGGTTTTTAACAAAAATTTCAGGGATGATACATGATATTCCAAAATAGTATTAGAAGTGATACTATCATTTTCAGTACAGTCCATAACTGTCATTAGATCTGGAGTTTCTTTTATTTTTTGCAGTTTTAGATAATGAGCTCAAATTTGATTTCATTGTAAGTATACTTCTTATTTAGCACGTGAATAGATAGGAGTCACTTTTTAGAAGGGAGTAAATTATAATAACCGCAAACGAAATTAAAATCAATTAGCAATACCTAATTGCTACAGTATCAGGCACTTAAAAATATCTTTATATCTCTACAGGTTTTGTGTGTACATTGCTTAGAACTGACTCATTTCAAGTTATCTTTACGTTTTACACATTAGAGGAAAAAATAAATATATTTGTTTTAAAAATATACAGGTATTTTTAGGTGTCTGATACTCTAGGAAGTAGGTATTATTAGTTGATTTATCTGTATAGCTAGTCAAACACAACTTAATAGTCCATAACTTCGCTTCTAAGTCGAATCTCCAATCTATTCAAATCTTAGGTTTTCAGGTTGACATACACAAATCTACTGTCAAAGTTTCAGGTTGTTATGACTTATAGTGAGTTTGCTTGTAAAAAATTTTTGAACAAACAAACAGAAATTTTTTAAGGGTGTATTCTGTTTGTCTGATGCATAAAAAGTAAGGATTACTTGAAGTGAGTCAGTTCTATGCAATGTACAGACAAAGGTTTTCTTTTATTTATATAGATTGCCTATACCTACTGTTCGTTTACATTTTAATACTCATCTGTCAGTTAGTGCAACTTGCTTTGGTAACATTAATAAAGAAGCAAAGTTATTTAAGTAATGCACTCCATTCTTTTTATCTTCCAAATCGTCTGAAGTTTTAATTGAAGAGAGAGAAAAAAAATAGCAATTGGAAAACAGCTTTCTAAGTTTAATAAGAAGAAGACATGTCTAATGGAAGTTTTAAGATAAGGAAATAAGACTATAGAGTAAATAGTGTGAAGGAATATCAAGTAATGGGGGTTCAGGAACTCTCTCCCGACTACAAGATAAGAACTCCGGAGCAAGAACTAGCGGACTTGAATAATTACTAGTCTAAAGCACCCAGACACTGTACTTTAGAACCTATTATGACAGCATTCATGTGTGAAAGGTGTGATTGATTTATTATTGCAATTTATAAAACCTAGCTATTTGAGGAAAACTATTTGCAACTGCTAAGTATTGTGTTGCTTGTTATAAACTTTTGACACGCTTAGATGATTTTATTACTCTATTCCTACCTTTTACCAAGGTCGTACTGTTTTTATTATTTCGACACAAGTTGGCGTCTTTATTATTCTTTTTCCCTCTTGACTATGTCAATGTTATGATATATTTTGACACAATATATGCTATTTATTTTCCAGTTTACCGCTTTTCATAGTGATTCCATATGCAATATTTTGACATAGACTAATTGTTTCACATTTTGACTTATTAAACTTTATTTAAAATTTTGACTCCGTGTTACTGTTTTATTAGCCTTTAATACATTTTGACAAGATCAAATGATATCACTCTTTTCAGATGGCTACATATCAAAGTAGCTCAAAGTGCTATGATTTGTGCTAGTACAAAGACAAGCAGGCTACTGTTAAACCACACTTTGACCTTACAGTAAATTCCTTACCGTAACTTCTTCTCACTTACAAATTTTCAGTCTTCCTTTCTTTAGGCATTCTATTGTTAAAATTTGGTGTGTTGATTAGTATTTATTGAAAGCCAGCCTTATCTTCATTATTTCTCATTCTATCTCATTTGATTTCGTTTTTGATTACTTTTTATTTTATCTTGTTTCTATCATTAGTGTAAATTGGCAGCAAATCTTCTTGCAAGCATATATTGTTAAAAGTAGCAGGAGCTTCTGCTCTCACGATTTTTAAGCTGGTGGCCTCGATCTTGCGAGCAATTTTCTATTATTAGATGACGTTTTGAAACATGTTTAGAAGATCTTTCAAGGTTTGCTGTGAAGTATTTCTGAAGAAAAAGTCGTTATGAACATGAAGCGTGCAAGTTTGAATAGAACTAGGTTTAATCGCGCGGAGTAAGCTAAACGTGATGAAAGATATCTCTGATTTGATAAGTTGTAGATTAGTTTGTTTTCTATGCTTTACATCATGGGCTTGTAGTAATGCTTTTTCTTTGCTTCAAGCCGATAGAAAGGCCTTAAGTAATTGTCTTGGGGGGTGTTGAATGCGAGCTGAAATTGTCGGGTGCGGACAGAGTGTTGTTAGTCACGAAAGACTGTAGCAACTGCACGTCCAACAGGTGGGGTTGAAGTCTTCCGCCTCGCGGCGGCGTCTTGCCCCATCGCTGGTCGCCCACTCGCCTCAAGCGATAGGTCACCAGAACATGCTGCAATCATCGTAGAACGGGACAAAATCATTTCCTATTACTCCATTCACTAACATTTGAAGGCGATTTTGAAACATCGTTAACGACCATTACTTCTGACTATTTTGTCGATAGGTCTTGAGGATTGTTTGGTTCTAATTTAATCAGGTTATGTGACTTGACTTTCCCTTTCTTTATATTCAGTAATTGACATTACGGCAATGTTTCAATCGGATATATTAAAATTAAGTGGCATACGTCTAGAAAGGTCAAAGTGTCAGCAAGTGCAGCAGAAAACCAGAAGTGAGCACATTATTAATAATATATTTTAATTGGCATTACTAATATATATGACATTAGGTATAGTTTGATGTCTGATTTTACGACGGGTAATCTTAATTGGCCACTTATGAGATTATAATTGTTGTAATCTTACCTGTTTCTTTTCACTATTGAATCACAATCATTCATATGTATTATACAACAAATAAAATTCAATATAGATGAAGAAACATGGATAAATTAAAGACATACACTTACAGTCTCAAATGGTTTGAACCGTTTTCAGGAGGGATAAGATAGGGAAACCAAGGACACTCGTACAGATACGGTTTTAGACCCAACCGTCCTTACCGTACAGAGAGGTCTCTGTAGCAGTTCGCTTGGTTTAGCTCTCTTATCTCGACGAGTTCAAACAGAAAATCATAGGCTGTAAGTGAGTGTTTTTAATTTATCTATGTTTTTTCATCTACATTGAACTTCGCTTATCCGTTTCTGATCGTATTTTTATCGAGAAAGTGTTATACAACAAATAAAAATTCCAATTTCATTTCCATCACTGTATCAAAATTTATTAACTGCATTCAAATGAATTGATTGTATTTATTAATGGATATAAATACAGTAATCTGAGTGTAGGCGAGTCCAGATTTTTTAATGTGGAAATAAAAATTTCATGTATACAAACCTGGAAGTCTACCCTCAGCCTACAGAAGGTACTCGTTATAGATCTCTATTCAAATGAATTTTTGAAGAGCTGTTTTAGGATTTACAGTGTAGAATAATAGGCCCTGTATTGTTTATCATCCATCATTAAAATGCATACCAAATAACAGATTAATGGTTTCTGTAATTTTGATCGTTCTTAACCAAAATGAATATCCAATAACAAATGAATGACCCATGTAGTATTGAATATAAATATCAAACAAAAAATTAATGGTCTCTGTAATTTTGTTCGTTCATAACTTAAATGAATATCAAATAACAAATTAATGGTCTCTGTAATTTTGATCGTTCATAACTTAAATGAATATCAAATAACAAATTAATAGTCTCTGTAATTTTGATCGTTCATAACTTAAATGAATATCAAATAACAAATTAATAGTCTCTGTAATTTTGATCGTTCATAACTTAAATGAATATCAAATAACAAATTAATGGTCTCTGTAATTATGATCGTTCATAACTTAAATGAATATCAAATAACAAATTAATGGTCTCTGTAATTTTGATCGTTCATAACTTAAATGAATATCAAATAACAAATTAATAGTCTCTGTAATTTTGATCGTTCATAACTTAAATGAATATCAAATAACAAATTAATAGTCTCTGTAATTTTGATCGTTCATAACTTAAATGAATATCAAATAACAAATTAATGGTCTCTGTAATTTTGATCGTTCATAACTTAAATGAATACCAAATAACAGATTAATAGTCCATTATTGTTGAATATGAATATCAAATAACAATTAGTCTTGATTATCATCCTTAACTAAAATGAATATCAAATAACAAATTAATGGTCTCTGTAATTTTGATCGTTCATAACTTAAATGAATACCAAATAACAGATTAATAGTCCATTATTGTTGAATATGAATATCAAATAACAATTAGTCTTGATTATCATCCTTAACTAAAATGAATATCAAATAACAAATTAATGGTCTCTGTAATTTTGATCGTTCTTAACCAAAATGAATATCCAATAACAAATGAATGGCCCCTGTATTGTTGATCGTCCATAACTAAAATCAAGAGGAAATGCAAATATTTACCTGTGGTTATTATTTTGTATTGTACTTGCGTTGCATGTATCTGGTATGCCTTGTTAGTCGAGTGGAGTACAGCGTGGCATGGTTTACTTGGCCAGGTGTCCTTGCCAGGTGGTGTGAGCTACTCAGTAAGCCCTCCGTGCGCTTGTGGTTTTCACACACACAGCCCCCAGGTGCTCTCCACAGCTGCGGCCTTGACCTAGTCACGTAGGCCTCCCTCGGTATCCTCACCAAGCATGCTTGGCTCTCCCCCCCGACCTCCTTCCTCTTCATTCGTATTCCAACAGATTCTCCAGTCAGCTTAAACTTAACCTTTCGAAATATATTCCCCCACAAAACAGATACCAAATTACATATATAAACATTGGGAGGGAAAACCAGAAAGGCACCAAAAAAAAACCGCATTTCATATTCGCATCCATCGGAAAATGGAATTACCTGTTTTAAACAAAGCAAATAGTCAAGAGCTATGCAAGCAGTTATTGAGTGGTATTTACTGATTATATACTACATCTTCACCACTTAATATTATAAGCGTTTCGAAGGCACATCATCAGCGCATCATCAGGCACATCTGTTCAGTAATTGAGGAGTTGTCAGACACTGACCAGACGTGTCTGTTGACTCCTCAATCACTGAACCCCCTTTCTGAGGCAGATGTGCCTGATGATGAACTCTTAAGTCTTCGAAACACGTCGTCAAACAAATTTTATAAATATAATAAAATATCTATATAAAATTTAAAATAAATTTTAATATAATTTATAATATATATTATTATAAAATATTAATATAATATTTATTAAATCTAATATTTAGAAATGGTTTAGTTTAATATAAAATATCTGGCCTTGCCTGTTCAGTGTTTTAGAAGATTAATAATTAATAATCTGGAGTGCCTACACACAACTTTACTATAAGTAAATATAAAATCAAACTTCTTGGTTATATAATGTCCTATTTAGATATAATATAAATGCCTAAATAGGAGATGTTTATTAGTCTTTCATTCCTGGCGGGAGTATAGATGGTGATTGAACCAGTTAGCAATATAAATGCTTATTTTGGTATGTCACACAACTGAACCATATACTATCCTTGATATTACCACAGCAGTAATAATACTTTTGTAAAGAGAAAGTGTTACGAAACAATCACTTACAGGAGAACATAGCTTTTGTTCTTAAAGCTAGTGGATCTCATACATGGCCATCTGTAACATTGTATGGCCAGTGGATCTTTTACATTTAGTGTTGTTTATCTGACCTCCTTCTACATTGAAGAATTAAACCAAAGTTTTCTATTGGACTCTTCAAATATTCCTATTTTGTTTACAAAATGTCAGAAACATATAACAAAAAATACCACCGAGAAATTAGATTAAATGAACTATCCGTTTTGTAATGTAGAGCAACAGAGTCCATTCCTTATACTACAATATTACCCAAAGGTAATAAATACTATTCGTAAAGACAAGAAAATATACATCCGATATTAAGTTTTGTTCAAGGGTGCAACATATAGATTGATTAGGGTATTTTGTTACACAAAACCATCATACCATAGAAATTCATTCATTCATTCAGTGATCCAACCTGACGTCAAACCATTAAAAATTATCGGGAGTCATAAATTTTGCCTAACAGAAGTGTATTTAGAGCAGGGATTTGACATCGTACAGGCCCGAGACCAAGGGCTTAACGTCCACTCCGAGAGACGATATGCTCAGGTTTATTTACATTTCGCGTGAATGTAGTATTACCCAGTTGTAATGTACTCGTCTCTGGACTGGTAGATCCGGGGTTCAATACCCACTCTGGTCCTCGATTTATTCACGCGAAATGTAAATAAATCTGAGCATATCGTCTCACGGAGTGGACGTTAAAACCTTCGGTCTCAGGCCTGTACGATGTCAGATCCCTGCTCCCTGCTCTAAATACACTTCTGTTAGGCAAAATTTATGACTTCCGATGTATCATTAAAAATTATCCAAAATGAAGAACAGAACAGTTACTATGATTGATTTTCGAACAGCATTTCACCATCAGGAGAGATGATGAAATGGGAGAAATCTTTTCATGCTGACGTGTTGACACTGGCAATGAGCAATGCTATTGTATGACTCACACATATTCGCCTACATCATGCTGTCTTCTGACCTCCTCTGGAGGACCTACTTTTATTTGAAATTAGGATCATAGTAAGTGTTTTATTTTTTTCTGAGTATCTTTGAGTCTATATCTATTCACAGAGAGAAACCACTCAGAACAAAAACACAAAAGCATTACGATATTTTGACATCCAGTGCCTCAAGAAGTAAAGGGCTAGGAAAAAGTCATAAGTCAGGAATGGCACCTTGTTCTCGAATGGTAGCAATTGTCACTTTACCGGTATGCTGAGTCTTCTCTGTGTTATTCCTCCGGATAACATTAAAAACCGTAAACCTTATAATCTATGTAATTTTATACAATTTATACAATTTATTATACAATAGATCACATTAATATAGATTACATCATTATATATTATACATTCTGAGGTAAAATGGATAAAAAATACAAAAGTCTCCACACAAATGAAGTTTTATTCAACAGCAACAACGCGTTTCGAACACTTTCTGTTCATCATCAGGAAGACACCAAGGATCGGAACACAAAGTATTCGAAACGCGTTGTTGCTGTTGAATAAAACTTCATTTGTGTGGAGACTTTTGTTTGTTCATCCATTTTTACCTCAGAATGAGTAAATACCACACAATTACGGATTGCACAAATAATGATTTATATATTATATGTTCCATTTAATATGTTTTGTTAATTGTAAATTCCTTAAAATTTTGTTTATATTGTATATGAATAGAAAATGATCCAAAATAGACACATATAATTTAATGTGAGAAAAGAAATAAAATACAGTTTCAAAATGTTAGTGTCACCGTCATCAGGAGAATGAATAGAAGTGACCAAGCGCACCGATGCAGTGGTAATTCGAAGCTACACGTTTCGTTTTTTTTTTTTTTTTTTTTAGATTTTCCTATACGTTTTGGATTGATTTGCTATGTTTTTAAGTGTATCTGCTACCAATCTGTACTAATATTTATATATATATATATATATATATATATATATAGTTCAATATAAAGAAAGAAATATAGATAAATCAAAAGAACACACTTACAGTCTCTAATTTTCGGTTTGAACCGTCTTCATGAGTGATAAGAGAGGGAAACCAAGCGCACTGGTTCAGAGACGGTTGGAGACCAACAGTGTTGCCGCATGCGCGCCCGTTCACAGAAAATAAGGTAGACAGGAATCAATTTATAATTACATTAAATTAATGGAATATGAAAACAATAAATAAATAAAAGAAAAAAATGAAAAAAAATAAGGGAAATTGATACATATTAACGAACAGAGAAATTGATACATAAACAAAAGTACTGACTAAGCTATGATAGAATAAAATAAAACTAAGAATACAAATAATAATAATAAATGAAATAATTTATTAAAAAATTGCGGCAACACTGTTGGTCTCCAACCGTCTCTGAACCAGTGCGCTTGGTTTCCCTCTCTTATCACTCCTGAAGACGGTTCAAACCGAAAATTAGAGACTGTAAGTGTGTTCTTTTGATTTCTCTAAGTTTCTTTGTTTATATTGAACTATATTTGTCCGTTTTGGATCGTATTTCCAACGAAAAAAAGTAATATATATATATATATATATATATATATATATATATATAACGAGATTTCAGAATAAACTGCAATAAGAAATGAAAAAAAAAAGACTAAGATCTTTCAACCGGAACAAGCAGTCTTCTTCAGAGTCAAATCCGAACTCCATCGGGATTGAGACCCAACATTTGACTCTGACGAAGATTGCTTGTTATCGTTGAAAGAATTTAGTGTTTTTTTTTTATTTCTTATTGAGGTTTGGACGTTGATATCTGTATATATAGATATATACTTTTTGTATATACACCTTGTATATAGAATCCTTGAGAATGGTCAACGTAGACCGAAACGTCGGACATGTAATATGAAAAATACAATTAAAGATAAAAAAATCGGTGAGTTAATTTATATGATACCACAGAGATGGAAAGGTAGCATTCGAAACCTTGAAAAGGTATGTAGGAAACATACTAAACTTAATGTTGGCAAGATCTTTAATGAGGTTTGTTTAAAAGAAGGTCTGCTCCCAAAGTATACCAATATATATATATATATATATATATATATATATATATAATATATATATATATATAATATATATATATATTTATATATATATATATATATATATATATATAAATATTGGTATACTTTGGGAGCAGACCTTCTTTTAAACAAACCTCATTAAAGATCCAAGGAAGTAACACCCAAGGATGAAAGCAGCCGGATTAGTCTGATAATTTACTACAAGAACAAGAAAACGAGTAACTTACTACTGAAAAACAATCCTCAGAAGAATACCCCGGAGCTTCAACGCAGTCACCTAGTGTACGAGTATACTTGCACCACAGGTGAATGTGAAAGCCTGCCTTCCAAGTACATTGGGATGACTGCGACTAAGCTCTCTAGGAGGCTAACTCTTCATTTGACTGCGGGAGCCCCCAAGAAACATACACAGGAAAAACACAACACTCAGCTGACGAGGGAGATGCTGGTGCAGGGCACTGCCATCATACAGGCGGAACAGAATGCGGAGAAGCTACAAATATTGGAAGCCCTGTACATAAAGGAAAGGAACCCCTCTATAAACCTCCAGGTCAAGGACATGTATGTAATTCCGACGAGCAGGAGCCTGGAGCCGAGCATGAGGTCCAATCAGAGCAGCAGCCTTAACCCTGCGCTCTGATTGGTTCGAATTAGTCAACCTGATTGGCATTTAAGCTGTTTACTACAAGGCATGCTCTACCTGAAGATGACCAATGTTCCTATGGTCGAAAGCTCGAAAAATATTGATGATGTCTCTAGGACAGATGCTATGGCAACTGCAGCCAGAAGAAAGAAAAATCGCCCGAAGGATCGAGGCCACCAGCTTAAAGTTAGTGAGTGCAGAAGCTGCTGCAAATTTTAACAATATATATAAAAGAAGACCGCTTGTTACGGTTGAAAGATCTTAGTCTTGTTTTCCCATTTCTTATTGTGGTTTGATCATTGATTGTTGTTTCACGTGTTTATGTGAAATCTTTTTATATATATATATATATATAAATGTGTTTTTGTGTGTTACAATACTAAATGAAGTTAGGACCCTCTGTAGGAAAGCTCTCTCTTATTCCACTCTGACAACAATCAGAGTATATCACGAACTGACCTCATCCACATTGTAGTTCAGTTCCTGGAGATGTTCTAAGCTACTGTACCAAAGTTTGTCTTGTATTTGCAGGTAGAACTTAGATTAATGATGCATTGTTCTTAAGAAACAATGGTAGGGAAATTAGGTTGGTTGAAGAGGAAGGAAGCCAAGGTTGTGCATGAGCAATGCTTTTCTAAGGTCCACCTTCAATTGTTTGCTTCCTCAACATATGTTGTCATATCCTCCTCCCTTCTTTGTTTTATTTTAAGACAGGTACTTCTTTTAAAATTACCTATTAGTCGGGTTATGTTGGTTTTTTTTTTATTATTACCCTGGTTTTTGGAGCCAGTGAAACAAATTAGTCGATTTTTCGACTAAGATATGATTTATTTTTTTCTTATTTGAAATAATGGCCATAATGTTTGAGTACCTTCATAGAAAAACTACTTCTCTTTTATATAAGTATGTTTATCCTTATTAATTTAATACAATAATTATTAAAAGTACTGGTATTTTACGAAACCCGGCACATTGATACGTAAATATATCGTTTGTCTGGTTTTGGAAGCTGTCCATCTTCAAGAGTAGATTATATACTACGATGTATAAGTATTATTAAAACCAAACGTTATTGTTAATAGTACCTTCTTTCGAAGTAGTTTAAACTGAATCATTAACGGATAGTAGACCCTCGCTTTGACGGACTTATTGAGAAATGAATTAAAAAGCTGTCCAATACCAGTGAACTTACATATAAAATAAAAACTCTCTGGAAACTGCTCTCCTGATTATGAATTATTTTTTGTTTTGAATTAATTTCAGAACTGCTCTGAAATCCATTTTGTCTTTATGAATATATAACAGTATTTTGATATGAATTGAAAACTCCTCTGAAACTCTATTTATTTGTGGATTGAAACACTAATAATTTCAAAATTGATTTAAGTCTGAATCTTAAGAATTTTATGGGAGGAAAATATTTGGTCGAAAAATTGGTCTCCGTAATTTTCCAAACATGGTGACATCATCCTCAAGGCATTTGTTATTCCTGGGGCCATCAAACTCATGTGTTTTATTTGGCGGAGGATTAAAAACTAAGTCAAAATCCCTTCGCATCCCATGGGACGATTTCAATGAGAATAACATTCATATGGACAAACCTGCGTCTTAGTATGCAGACTTGATATACTCGTATCTTCTGCATATGTACTTACATAATTGTCTTTTTGAATTACTTCACTGTCAACACAGCCTGGATCTTTCTTTCAAACATAGTTTGAAGAATCATTTTCACATACTTAAAGTCCTTTTTTATCCCAGATAAAATTCCTAAATTTTTTTTTTTCGTTGTAGGATGTGGAAAAATCTGTTCAGCAGATCCCTTAGCAAAACATCTTGCTTAGGGTATGTGGGGTTGGGGGTCCCGACCAACTAAAAAACCACATCCTATTTCCTAGTAATATCCGACACGGAAACCGTTTGCACATTACTTCATGCCGGTGTCTCAGTCCTCGTGAATAGGATTCACCTTCTTGTCCCCATTCGTTCATCTATGAATTATCGTGAGTCCTTGCCTTGTGCTTTCATTTTTCTTATGACGGAGAACCGTCTCTACAAAGTTTGCAGCTTTTGACCAATTTTCTGCACTCTAGAGCATCTTTTGAACTATAGTCTCTCTAGTAACTTCACCCAGTGATGCTAAAATTCCTAATTAATTTAATTATACTATATTTAATAACAATAATGTTGTAATTTTACAGGCGGAGCGAGACTCTCTTTCAACCAGTAACAAGGATCTTGAAGGGAGAATTGAGAAGAAAGAAGCTGAAATACATGAAAAGGAGGATGAGTTGTTCCTTCAGCTGGAGAAGGCCATTAGACTGGAGGAAGATTGTGAAAAGGTATCCACTCTTTTCATTTTTTCATTTATAATGAATAATCATTCGACATATAAATTGATTTAGTTTTATCAAATATTTATGTAAAAAAAGAACTTGGTTCATTCATAAATTTAACAAAACAGTATTTTCGCATCTTCAGTGGTTCCTAGAGTTCATGATGAAGGGTACACAAGAAGAGTCGAAACAAATATGTCATTGCTCTGGTTTCAGACGCTGTACATCTTCAAGAGCAGATGTGCTCTATATGATATGATATGATGTAAAGTATTATTAAATCAAATGTTATTGTTGTTAGCACAACATTACTTTATTTCGAATTATCATTAACATTCAGTAGAACCTCCCATTAACGGAATAATTGTGGGGGTGGGGGGGAGGTAGTCCGTTAAAGCTGAAAGTCCGTAGACTTTTCTCCGTAGCTGTTCTCTCCGGGTTAACAGAGTAACCCTACATCAGGACCGTATATTTACAATGTGTTTCCTTGTAGATAATAGATTTATCACAAACCTGAATATATCTTATAGAGAATTATATACAATATATCTTATATATTAATTGTGAATATATCGTATTTCAACTTTAACAATAACGTCAAGTAAAATTTGTACACACTTAAATTAAGAGTAATAAACTTCTT
This sequence comes from Hermatobates lingyangjiaoensis, assembly GCA_026182355.1. Lineage (NCBI taxonomy): Eukaryota > Metazoa > Arthropoda > Insecta > Hemiptera > Hermatobatidae > Hermatobates > Hermatobates lingyangjiaoensis. The sequence goes on from JAPFBL010000159.1 coordinate 653,117, forward strand.
TCTTTTTTTTTTTAACAATAAAATAGACACAAACTAAACTAGTTATAATAGTTATTTGATTTATACTTCTAATAGTAGTAGCTTAATAATTAAGCAAGAATTTCTTAACTTTTACATGTCTAAATCTATATTATTCACTAATTTCTGGAAGGGTTCATAGTTTTCTGGGGGTAAGAATGTAGAAAAACCCCGTACTAAGGTAATACACACGTACCTGCTGTTCCTGCTCAGATATGAGTTTTTTTTTTTTTTGTTGTCTGAAATAATGACCGTAATGTTTGAATAACTTCATATAAATACTTGGAAGCCTATGTTGATTTTTCCAATAATTTAATGGAAACTGTATACATGGTGAACAGTATCGAATGGGTGAATAAGTATTATTGTACCGTAAGAAAGATATTTATCTTATTGGTGGGAAAGCTTGGTTAATATTGGTTTATTGCTGAGCTTAACTTATTTTATTAGAAATTATGTGATAAAATGACAATGTTACACCAGCTTGCAAATAACTCAAGACACGGAGGATACAATAAAATCCTAGAGGTTGAGATCCTAGATTCTAGATTCTAGGCTGAGCTAGCTTGCAAATATTGTAACTCAAGACACGGAGGATACAATAATGGGAGAGTTATTTTGAGGTTGGCAAGCATTGAGATCCTAGATTCTAGATTCTAGGCTGAGCTAGCTTGCAAATATTGTAACTCAAGACACGGAGGATACAATAATGGGAGAGTTATTTTGAGGTTGGCAAGCGTTGAGATCCTAGATTCTAGATTCTAGGCTGAGCTAGCTTGCAAATATTGTAACTCAAGACACGGAGGATACAATAATGGGAGAGTTATTTTGAGGTTGGCAAGCGTTGAGATCCTAGATCCTAGATTCTAAGCTGAGCTGTGTTACCTCGACAGCAGCCTGTGGTTACACCTGGTCCTCCCCTACCCACCCTGTCTTTTATCTCACACACAATGCCCCTTTTATCTCTCTCTACCTTTCCTCTCTTCCTCTTTAATCCCCTCACATGGCTTCCTCTTACTTATTCATTCCGTATAATCTTTTACTTTTTTCAATAAACTCATTTTGCTATTAAACATTAATTTATAGTTAATAGGTTAGTTCCACTGAGGTTAGTAATATTAGAATTAGTAATAATACAATCCGCCATACCTCGTAAAGTCTCATTCACAGTCAGTTAGGTGCTCTTGAAGATGCCATCCAGATGGTCCCGAAACCGGTCGAGCTTTTCTGAGACTTTACGAGGTATGACGGATTGTATTATTACTAATTCAAACATTAATCTGTTTCAAAGTATTTCAAATTCCTTTCTATAATCAAAAATGATTCTCTTCATTCATTTTTTTTTTTTTTTGAGATATTGGAATTGAAGCCAATTAATGTTATGTTATCGTAAAAATTTAATACCACCTTTGATTATAAAACCATGTTTTTCTACATGAAATTATTTAGAAATTTCCATATTTTTTTTATCAAAGTTGGGTCAAATTACACATTAAATGTCAAATCATAAAAAAAATTTAAGTAAAACATTTTTTCCGAGGTTATTTCACCGTTTTGTTTTTGTCTTCCAATTGCCCATTCTTACATGATTTCACCTTTTAGTGCTGTTTAGAGGTGGAAAGTGTGGATTATTTCTTATTTGGCGTCCATTTTAGTAATAGGCGAAGCATATTCTACATTGATTCTACTTTGGGAGTCCTAAATTTTACCTGATTCGAGTGTATTTCGAGTAGGGGCCTTTTTACGAGTACGTGACATCGTACAGACTCGTGCCCGATAGCTTCACATCCTCTCCGAGAGGCGACATGCACAGATTTTGTTACTCTTGTGTAAAGAAATTGAGTCTAGAGCAATGCTCCCTCTAAATTTTCATGCTTCTGCGCGCACACACAAGCTCTCTGTGGAGACTAGGGACCACAGTAAGTGCTATATATATATTTCTCACAGAAAAATTGTAATTTCTATGATCTTGAAATATGATCAATGAAATTAAAAAAGATCTAGTCTAAAAAACAAAAGTGACTATAGGAAGTTTTTTAAACATACTTTATTTCCAATTTTTTTTGTCTTCATTTCATTTTGTATCCTATTGAATTTAAAAAAATAATAAACTAGAAAAAAATGCTTTTCTCGATTGTACGAAATTGATATCATAAGAAAAATGGTGTATTTTACTTTTCAAAATGCTACTCCATTTTTTCAAAGGTTAGTAATTTTTTTTTGGCGACTGTATGTTGACTGTTTTTGTGCGGTGGATTAGTTTTGTTGTGCGCAGAGCATGTGCGAGCAGTGCGCGAAGGCGCATGCGCGCAGTTTACAGTGAACGTTAGTCTAGACTCCGAAGTGAGAATAGAACTCAGGATCTATCAATCCAGGGGCTGGCTTGCAGACCACTGAGCTACCCTGAGTCTTATTTGTATAATGTGTTAAATTAAATATTTTTTGATTTTTTTTTCAAATATATTTATATTTGTTGCTCGTAAAATATATCACTCGCTTAAAAGATTACGTTTTATTAATTTAGAATTGACTTAAAGTTAATGTCGCTCTACTGCAACAATATAACATGATGCTTACATAGTATAGAAGCATTGTTAAGCTGTCTATGGTTCTCTTTATGTTTGGAAATGTCACGTTTTAATACATTATTTATGATAGGCAGTTTCCGAAAATATCGAATGAAACTGATGATGTTTATATTGAAACGATGAAGAAGAGAGAGCCTAGAAATACCTGATTAACACTTTGTGGGCCAAGGGACATATTCGTGCTAAAAATTTTAATAAACAGCAAAACCTAAAGTCATTAAATATGTATGAATCACTGAGCAAGTCAGTAACATTGTATATGTGCGACCTGTTGTGCGTTAGTATCGCCGACTTTAGGATAATTAGAGCGTCAACTGATGAGGTTGAAAAATGATTAATCCGTATTGTTTAATTTAGATTAATATATCATAAGTTATTAAAACAGAAAACTGTAATTTTAACTTTTGTATTATCTTTATAACTATGATTTCATTGTGTTTTGGTATCTTATAAATCTATTTTTCGCTTTCGTTTAATCAATAAATAAGCTGTAAAATTTATACCTGGTAAATAATCTTTTGATTTCTTGTTATAATAAAAACTTCGAGTCATTATCAGAAATGGAAATATTTGTTTGAACATATATTTTTGGTTATACATATTACTTTCACTCTTACATTTATCAGTGTTAATAAAAGTTCGATGCATGCAGTCCTGTTAGAGCTGAGATGGTTGTCTCTATATTGTTGGATAGAAGATCATGTGCATACTTTGTGGCATCCATATCTTCAGTTGTATTGAAGAGTTTTGTGAACCCAATTGAAGACGACATCTGCTACAGGTGTTCAGTATGCTAATTGCTGTGGAGCAGACCCTCCACTGATCACTCTATCACCTACAAACCAGGGCTGCCAATGAGAATTTTACCTAAACCCTAGCCCCGGCTCAGAATAACCCTAGATTATAACTGAAAACCCCAGATTATAACTTAAAACACAAGATTATAACTGAAAACCCCAGATATTAAAATGCACATATTAAGAAAGATATGTATGTACTGATTACCCTAGCCCCGGCTCAAAATAACTCAGAATAACCCTAGATTATAACTGAAAACCCTAGATTCTAACTGAAAACCCCAGATTATATCTGAAAACCCCAGATTATAACTGAAAACCCCAGATTATAACTGAAAACCCCAGATTATAACTGAAAACCCTAAATTATAACTGAAAACCCCAGATTATAACTGAAAACCCTAAATTATAACTGAAAACCCCAGATTATAACTGAAAACCCCAGATTATAACTGAAAACCCTATATTATAACTGAAAAGTCCAGATTATAACTGAAAACCCCCAGATTATAACTGAAAACCCCAGATTATAACTGAAAACCCTATATTATAACTGAAAAGTCCAGATTATAACTGAAAACCCCCAGATTATAACTGAAAACCCCTAGATTATAACTGAAAACCCCAGATTATAACTGAAAACCCCAGATTATAACTGAAAACCCCAGATTATAACTGAAAACCCCAGATTATAACTGAAAACCCCAGATTATAACTGAAAATCCTAAATTATAGCTGAAAACCCCAGATTATAACTTAAAACACCAGATTATTACTGAAAACCCCAGATATTAAAATGTACATATTAATAAAGATATGTATGTACTGATTATAATCGCGTTTATCATTACATTATTCTGAGTCTTCTTCAGTTGCTGAGGTTAAACATAAAGCATCTCTTCATAATTTCTGCCTCTCCTAATATCTTTGACTTATTCCTCCACTTTCCATAGCTCGTATTAGTTCTTTTCGTGACTTCCAATCATTACAATCAGTGTTGCTCCTTGCAAGTAACTGCATTGTCAGAAATCTCATCTCTTATTGTTTCTGCTTTCAGAGAACTTGTTTGTTTGGTTTTAGCACAATTTATTACTGAAAACATTCTTTCATCAGAAGCAGATAAATGTAGAAAAATAGTTAATTTTAGTCCTTAGTTATTTTGATAGTTTTAAAAAAAAAATAACTTCAACATAGTTTTATTTCAACTAAGGAAATACAGTGTCATTCTAAAATGAAATTAATTCCATAAATTTAATATAATTTTCATAATTCATGGAATTTGGTATTATGTTTTACTCGTTTTTTGATACTATCAGCTAAAAAATTTCGACAATCCTGATGTATGACAGAAAACCTCAGATTTTGTCAAACTCCAAAAAAGAAAACCCTTAGGCAACACCTATGAACCCCAGATCTGGGGTCGAAACCCCTGTATTGGCAGCCCTGCTATAAACCTAATTTCTGGTAAATGAAGAAACTAGTATATTATACTATATTCTTTAAAATTATATTTGGGCTAATGATGAATATGACTCAACACAGCGAATTTAAACTCAATTACATTAAATCCAATCAAATTAAGAAACCCCGAAATAATTAAACTAGTTCAATATTGGATGTTACAAAGAAAACTTTGAAAGGCAGGAGTTAAATATTACAAGTTCACTAACGTATATCCGAAAAGAAATAAAAATGGAGGTCTAGAGATTTGGGACACGGAGTTGAAATTAACACAAGGATATAAAGAGAAAGGAATGGCCTGTCGGATATGTTCAAACACTTTGATATTCAATTAAAGTTTTATTCGCTTTTTATTTAATTCATTTTCTTTGATTTCATCTAAATTCAAATTTTAGAATTGTTTTTTAATCCTTTCTTTTTCAGTTTTATCTTTCATGTGAATTTTTTATGATAATGCTATTTACTCAGGTATTTAGAAGATAGAATTATTTGTAATATAATTATATAGTTATAAATAATCAGGCAGAAGAGAAACTCATTCAATAAAACATCGACAGACACTCAGTTCTGTATTTCGTCATTTGCAGTCATCAGGGACGGATTGGCATGGTAAACCAAGACTAGACATAATTAACTATAGTTCAAAACTGTAAAATTATAATCTAAGTCTTCGTCAGGGTCACGGTTGAAATGACTTTTATTAAACATTTTTGTGATTTACTTTCTCCGTTTTCTTCTTTTTATGTCCGTTTTGCCTTTCTTTTTGTCTTTGTAGGAACCAAAAGTGGCCAATTTTTTTTTTTTTTTTTTTTTGGATCTCGGTTAGTAGCACAGTGGCAATGAGTTTGCGGCCGGACTGGTAGATCCAGGGTTCAATACTGCCTCTGGCCCTCGATTTAATCATGCAGGAGGTGAATAAATTTGAGTATGTCGTCCCTTAGAGGGGACGTCAAGTCGTCGGTTCCGAGCCTGTATGATGCCAGGTACTCGTTAAAGATACCCCCTACTCCAAATACATTTCAGTTAGGCAAAATTTGAACTCCCGATGTAAAATAAGCCGTCATTTCAGCTCCTAGAATAGCATATAGAAAAGGTCAAAGCCTTATAAGTGTAAGAATTGGAAAACAAAGAAACAGACAATTTCTTTTGAAATGCCATTTCTCAATATTTCTTTTTTTTGTTTTACATGTCCTTTTGGTTCTAATTGACTGATAGAGTGATAAACCTTTATCTCATTACGAAACAGTCATTTAGTATATGAATTAGAAAGTTAATGCTAGATTGAAAATTCAAATTTACTATCAGTAAAGAAATCAGTTTTGAAATCTCTTCGTTTGAATAAATGTTTTGTAGTTTTGTAACCAGACAATTAGAAATGAATGAATAAATTTAATGAATAGATTCGATGATTCGTCTTAGGCTCTGAATTTTTTTTAGCTCTACCTCTGAAGAGGGTTTTCAAATACTTCATTCATAGAACCCCAGAAATTTTTATTGCTGACTCCAGTTCTGTTTTTAAACCCTTGATTATTTTGAGAGCAAGATAGATAATATAGAAGCTTTAACTTTGGATATTCTCAAATCTCTACCTTTTATAGTAGAACCAAATAGTTCTGGAGTAGTTTAACTGCAACTTTGCAGTTATTTGATGAATGTTTATTCTATCATCGGCTTATCTTCGAAACTGCCATGATTTAGAGAACTAAGTAGTGATAAGAAGCATAGTAGAAGTCTTTCTGCGAAAACTGCCTTCAATTCAGAAAGAACCGTATAAGATACTTCACTTTAAGAGGTGCATTAACTGTCTTACCTGTAGTGCTGCTAGTGGAGTTCAAACCGTATAACAACGGTCTAGAACTGTAGACAATTTAACGGTTTAATTCAGTTTTGGATGAGATGGACAATCAAAACAGGTCGAACGATTCCTCTTCCAAAATACGAGGTAGGAAGGTTAATTTATACTAACCTATGCAGTGCTTACAATAAGCATGCATAAAGATACTGATATTGTAGATGTTTGATTCCGAAGCCCTGCCTTGAATTATACAGCCATAATGGACAATGATAAGAGGCTTAACTCTTGCCTGACTCCACCTTTTGTTTCCATCGATAAAGAGAATGGCTGCAGATCAGACAGGAGAAGCCAGGTCAGTGTGTCGAGCAAGGCTGCTTGAAAGGTCGGCGTGGTGACCTCTCAACTCGACCCTGTTATAGGACTTTCCTCTCCCGCCTCCCTGCCAACATCCCGCTCTCTTAGCCTGCTTATTATTGATTGAATCCCGCCCTCCCGAAACATCATGCTCTTTAGCTAAATCTCTTAAAAGTAACTGAAATTCTAGATATATTCATTTATTTTTTGGTGATTTGTATAGCAAAAGCTAGATAACACTTCGTGACTTGAGATATTTATCGCAAAATCCCTGTCATTGTTAAACTGCCAATTTTACCATAAAATATTGGTGTCAATTGGGTTTATCTTAGATCTATACCCAAAATTTCATAACGGAGTTTGAATTAAGGCCCAGGATCTATGAATCACTGATTTTTGTTCTTTCTTACTGTTTTAAATACTAGAGTACTGGAAATGTTTCTAGTTATATCACTAATCTCCTGATACCAGGTTCCCGTTAATCTTTAGGATACAACTTCCTGTTTCTGTTGAGGATCGAAGTTTCCATTTATTAGTAGAATATGATTTCACGTCTCTCTTTAGGATACAAGTTTTCATTTACTAGTAAGATAGAGTTCACGTGTATCTTTAGGATACATGTTCTCGTTGATGTTAAGAATACAAGTTTCATTTTACTAATAGGATACGAGTTCACGTGTATCTTTAGGATACAAGTTCCCGTTTATGTTGAGGATCTAAGTTTCCTTTTAATAGTAGAATATGATTTCACGTCTATCTTTAGGATACAAGGTTTGGTTTATGTTAAGAATACAAGTTTCCTTTTACTAATAGGATACGAGTTCACGTACATTTTTAGGATACAAGTTCCCGTTTATGTTGAGGATAGATACAAGTTTCCTTTTAATAGTAGAATGTGATTTCACGTCTATCTTTAGGATTTCAGTGGAGAAAAAGGTATCGTAGCGTACCTAACAACTTGTGAAGGCTTAAAGGATCTCCATGGCGATCGGGCCAGAGAGGGATCGGCTGGTGTTTACTGGGCGGCACGGCTTCGAATGGACGTGTGGACGAATGGACCAAGGACGGGCGTTGGCTAAAGAAGAAGAAATCAAAGTTCGAATTGTTGCTCAATAAAATAAATCTCCACCAATGAATAAATCATTTATTTTTCGTAGATTAGTTTCCATAGTTTCTGTAATATTAATGCTCTTTGATATTTCTTTATTCGGATTTTCTGTCTTCACACTTTTGATCAAAGATGATTTTTATTTAAACATCGTAGTGAGATACACAACTTAGCAACTCAGAAAAAGAAAATAAATAATTGTTTTATTTATAGTTTTATATATTTCATGATAACTACTTAGGAGAGGAAAATTGGTATGAGTTAAACAAAATGGAATTTAAGCCAAACTAACGGAATGTTCTTTTTTTATTTTCATTTGATGGAGGACAGAGATACGGCAATCGAAGGAACGTATCAAAACGAAATTCTCAAGTAGAGTCGAGCGGAACTCGTGAAGATTCCTTTAAAATGAGTAAGCATCGTGGAAAAAAAAAACTTGACAGAAATATTCTCCGATGAAGCTATCTATATATTAATTCAATTCATTTATATCTTTCGTGTATCACTCACTGTTTTTATACTTTACTGCTGGTAAAATAAATCTATTTTGAACAAGTAAAAAAAAAATTGAATTAGAGATATTGGGGGTTTTGCTAGTTTTGAGTTCCCTTGAATCCATATTTTTTTCTTTTAGAATAATGTCAAGATATTTGTGAGTGAAAGTGTGTCAGAAATTTTTTAATCACTCTTCAGTTTCACCTTTTCACAAATCCAGTTGACACTGGTGACATATATAGTGTTTTTTGTAGACATATGTTCTATTATTTATGCCATTATTGCACAGACAAGGTACTTTATCCTATTTTTATAATTATAATAATACTAGACTACCCGTGACCCTTTGTATCACTCAGAAATTATAGCAATAGTTATTGAAATAAATTCACTGAACAGGATTGACAAAGATAATTTTAATTATTGTTTCTTGTTATTAAGACACGGAAACAACGTGTCCTTTTATGGCCCAAAATTTTGATATAGTATTCTTAACATGATTCAAGATATGTGCACAGTAAGTATATTTAGCAAAATAAAAATCATTTATTTTATGAGATAAATATATAAAACATCAATTCACAAGTAATGTACACAATCAAATATATTTAAAACAAACAAAACTTGTAAAGTGAAATATTCAATTTATTTACCTAACATAAAATAACATTAATGAAATGAATATGTCTTTATAATATTACCTTAGAACATTCGTATTTTATTTGACAGTTGTGTTCAAGTTTGTTTCTAAAATTATTCATTTTTAACTTCTACTGTAATAGTTTATTCTATATTATAGGCTACCCTGATCCCGTAAAGAGAAATATTATTAAATAATATTGTAGAAATTCCAGGCTAGTACGCAAGCCACTGGGCTACCCTGACCCCCTCTATCTTCACGGAAAATGGATGAACAAACAAACTCACGAACTTTATATATATATATATATATAATATATATGGATACTAGACTACCCGTGACCCGGTTAGTACCGTCTTTATCCGAAAATAAGACACTGCCTTACCTTATTGTCAGGTCAAAAATCCGTGCTAGGGCTTATTTTCGGGGGAGGGCTTCAAGTACATTAAGTAGATACATATTTTTGTTTAATATTTATTTTAATATAGAAATCTAAATTTATTTGATTACAGTCATGTCATCTTATGGAATAACGTCATAAATTATCAAAATTTTAAATTCCGTTCTCATTTTTTTCCTAAATCTATTTTCTGTAGAATCATTGGTCTGAATCTCTCAAGTCTTGCAATATAGCTGTGGTTAAATTAATACTTCTTGTCTAAGTAGCCTGCTTGAAACGGACTTTAAAGGTAAACAAGGAATTTCTTTAAATATTTTGTTCCAAAGAATTTTCTGAATTACTACGACCTACTACATTAAACAGCATTTTTTTAACGAATTATATTTTTCACATTATCTTAACTAGGGCCTATTTTCAGAGGAGGGCTTATAGTCCAAAACGTCCCGAAAATCACGCTAGGGGTTTATTTTCAGGGGATGTCTTCTTTTCGGAAAAAGACGGTAGTTACTCTTCTTGGATTTTGAACTCGTAATATAAAGATAGTTAGATGGAGGAGGGTAATAGAGTGATAGATTAAGAATGTTATGAGAAGAAGAAGAGAGAGATATAAATGGAATAGAAGTGAGGGAGAGAGAAGTACAGAATAATAAATAGAATGAGTGATTGTGAAGGAGAGGAGACGTAAGACTAAGAATGATAGAGCTATCGTGAGTGATTTTGATAGGAAGAGAAGAAGTAAGTGAGTGAAATATCAACATATATTCATATATTAAGCGATAAAAATACATTGCATTATAATTTTAACACATGTCTCACGAAGCATGTCGTGTTTTATCACCAGTTCCCGTTAGTCATCCATTAATTTACGTAATTTATAAAATAAGAACTATTACTTCCTGTTGTTTTGGTAATGTTGAATTCTTTTCTTGTGACGACAGTCCTGATTAGATGTCATAAAATTGAAATGCCCTCAGGCACTCGGGTTTGGTAGGGAATACGGATGTGTTGAGATGGGTGAGTACATCATTCACGCCGTGACCCCATACGTGTTCACTAGTCTTCGTGACAGTCGGCTAATCCTCTGCCTTAATGGCCAGATATTTAGGAATTAGCTCCTGCTGACGACTCCAATGGCTTTTCCAAAACCGGAATAAACATCTCCCACTCAATCCCTTATATAAATTCCTTGACTAATAATTGCATTTACTATTTATCACAGGAAATATAATCCCTGGATATACCATCTCGTGTATCTTGCTTACTCAATATTTTACACATTAAGTATTATTCCTGAGAAATAATTAAGATTTTAACTTCTATATTTTAAGACTTGTCTACAAATATAAGACGAATGGTGAAACATTTCTTAATCTTTCGAAAGCTCTAATTATAAAGCTCAGTAGATTGACCAGAAATCGTTGCTCCTCCTTTTAAATAACTTTATTAGTTTTATTAAAGCTTTCTCCGTAATGTTTTTTTTTTCAACATGTTCTACTTTATTATATAATATGTTGAGCAAACGTTTTTGTCGAATTCATGATGGACTGTTATAACATACTTTAAGACAACATTATTTAGTGTAACAGTTTGGATGGTTGGCAAACTGTTTGAATCATTCTGTGGAAATCCCTTTGGTCACAGCAGTTCTTCATTATTTTTCTTACCCCATACAGTATATTACTTTAAATGCATATTATTACTATGTTGTAGGGTAAAAAGCTAATGAAGAGGTCTCCACATATAAAAATTTAATGGTATAAACAAAGCGTTTCGAACACGAACACCTTCCTCAGGCATTAACTAAGAGTGAGTGTCTGTGCTACAACTGTACTAGTGGTAATATAACACAGTTACTACTATAACTGTGGTACTACAGTTGTACCACAGACACTCACCCTTAGTTAATGTCTGAGGAAGAGCACTATGAGTTCGAAACGCGTTGTTTATACCATTAAATTGTTATATGGTATAAATATGTTATGTTATATGTTAATGATCAAACCACAATAAGAAATGGGAAAACAAGACTAAGATCTTTCAACCGTAACAAGCGGTCTTCGTTACTTGAGTTGGGTTTTTGACTCTGACGAAGACCGCTTGTTACGGTTGAAAGATCTTAGTCTTGTTTTCCCATTTCTTATTGTGGTTTGATCATTGATTGTTATTTCACGTGTTTATGTGAAAGCTTTTTATGTTAAATGTTAAATGGAGACCATTTTATTAGCTTTTTACTCTACAGTGAGTAAATACCATAATAACTGATTGCACTACGTTAGTATTACTATGTTATTTGAAAAAGGGATTTAGTGCCGCGATTCACAGATTGAGATCACTCCTTACTAAAAGACAAATCAGTCAAACGGATTTGTTTGATACTAATATCATGATTACAGCAGAATTACTAAATTTGTCTTTTTTGAAGTTTATTGCAAGTAAATCGTTAAAGAGTTTATAGTGTAAACTCGTGCCTACTGCCCTTTCCCAGGTAATAATCAGTCAAATATAACAAACTAACTCTGTCTTTCAAATCTTATTTATCGGGTGCTTAAGCAAGTCGTATCAATGGCAAGTCTGATTAAACTTAAATGTATTTATAGACACCTTCAAGGAGACCTCGAACAATCATATTTTCTCCCATTACATTGTTAACTTCTAAAGTTCTCTCTAAACCTCGACTTACTTTGATTGATAAAGCTTGATTTCTAATCAAACTGAATTAATTTAGAATTAGCGTGATCAAGTTGTGAACTTAATTCATACAAAAATGAGATTTACTATCAAAATTGTTTAAAAGGGAACAATTGTTGCATGATAATATGAAAGTTTCTCTTGTAAAGGCTCTAACTTAAAGAAGATTACGTCAAAAGAGTTTAGAGTCACGAATATGTAACAGAATTTTTATTATTCTTTGCAATTAGTTTTCTGGGAAGTTGCTTAAAAATGACATACTGAAAGGGTATTAGTGTCTTCGTGTCTTTTTATTCGTTTATGAATAAAATATCAAATGCTGATCTAGCGTATTTTCATTTTGACGATTTGCAATGAGGGGGATGGTATTTTTTGTTTTTAGAACGAAAGAGAGATTAATAAATTATAGCAATTTTTTTTTTTATAAAAAAACCTTCTCTATTCTACAAAACATGTTCGACTGTATTTTACAATCATTGAAGCCCAGTCTATAAATGAAAAAAGCAAATGTCCTACTGTACTCGTTGAAGATTGCCTATACTAAAAACACTTGACTTAGGCAAAATTTAGGACTCCCAATGTAAAGTCAACCAGGTAATGCGTCTCGCCCATTACTAAAATGGGTGTCAAATAATAAATGAGCCACACTTTTTGCCTGTAGAACAGTAATGGAGGTGAAAGCCTTCAAGTGTAGGTATTGGGAAACGAACAAGAAAAATTAATTTAAACTTGAAAATTTAATTTTATTATTTTTCACCTGGGCTAAGTTGGTGCTGTTCGTATTTTAATAAATTAATGTTTTAAAGGCCCACGTTCAAAGAAGAAGTGATTATACAAAGTGGAAAGTGGCCAATGACTGACTGCGAAATGATTGCTTATAAAACTGGTAAATTTATGAAATTCTTAAATTCCATAAACATAGACAAATTGTAATATAACCCTTCAGTGTAATTATGTGTTATTATAAGACCTAAAATATTAATTATAGGAATATCAATATCATAATTATAATTTATAATATTTAAAATTAAATGTTATACCTTTTGTACTGTATTTTTCTAAATTTAATTATTTGACAATTAATGTCTATATTGTATGCAGTCGTTCAATCTATTTAATCACATTTCCTCTTCAAGAATTTCACAAAATATTTTATAAAATTAAATTGTTCTAAAATTTAATATAACTTGATTCCCTGTTTTGTTAAATTTATAAAAATGAACACATTTTAAATGACAAATATTTATTTGTTTTTTTTTTAATTATACTGTATTGAACATACAGATGGATTATAATACGTACAGATAGATAGATTATAATCTATATAAGGGAACAGGTGATAAATACATTTCCTGATTTGGGGTCTACCTAGATCAGGAAAACCAAAAAAAAAAAATCATTTTTTAAAAATATCGGGCGCTTCTTCATGAACACGATTTTAGTACGCATTTTGTACTTGTTTAATTTAACTTATAATAATATTTATTTACTTATAATGTATCTACTTAAGAGTAATACAGGAACATGTATGTTCTTATATTACAAAAGACTTACATTACAACACTTAACGTTATAATAAAGTAAGAGTTGGTTTAGCTTTTTAAATAACTTTGTTTTGGGTGGTTCACTGATTGTATTAAAGTTGAAGTCGTTATGAAGTGGGAATGAATGACTTGCTGATTTTGAAGCTTGGCTTCAAAACATGTGTTAAATTAGTATTAAAATATTAAATATTAATAAATAAATATAATATAAATAAATATTATAAATATTAAATTTAAATGTGTTAAATTAAATTAAAAGGGTGAACAATTAGTGGCCATCGTGATAACATAGGCCCAGAAAAACAGTCTTTGGAAATGTAATAACTATAATTAATTATGAAACGTAGTTTTAATTACATTCATATTATTAATTAAACTTCCTTTTGTATTTGAATACTTAAATGCAATTATTTTATTTAATCATTGAATTTAATTACCTAGTAATTAAATTGAATGTTTTATTTTTTAGTATGAATTTTATACCTAGTAAATTACCTTTAATTTATATTGTTTGCCTTTTTACGTTAAGTTGACATCGCTAATATGGGAGAAGTGTAAGGTTACAGGCTACAGGAAGCTTTAAAATATTTATTAAATTTCATAAGTTCATTAATAAAATGTTAATAAAAATAATGTATACTCTTATTTTCTAAAAATAATTTTTATTCAATTATATATAGGTCTTTTGTCCTTTCAGTTCAGTATAATTTAAAAAAAAATATTTGTCATTTAAAATGTACGCTCATTTTTATAAGTTTTACATAACAGGGAATCAAGTTATATTAAACTTTAGAGCAATTTAATTTTATAAAATAATTGGTGAAATTCTTGAAGACGTAAATGTGATTAAATAGATTGCAACGACTGTATTCTATGAATATTGGAAGGTTTTGCACAACTCCATAGTTCAAGTCTGTAAGTCCGGTTCGGTCTCTCTGTATGAATAAATTGATGGAGAAGAACATAAAATTGATATCCAGGTTTGGGGGCTCTTAATATTCAAGAAGGTCCTGGGAGAGATTTCTTATAAGCCACGGGGTAAGAAACCAAAGTTCGTATACGATATTGCCCCAGTAAGGCTTAGTATCTCTTAGAATCTCTTTGTATGTTGCAGTCTGCCTGTTATCCCGGGTCTTGAATTGACTATGGAAGTCATATTTACAATGATGGTAATTCACTTCGCTGTACTCTATATGACTAGTAACAGCCCGCTGAGGCCTACCACAACTGATCAGCATATAATGATAAAAATGCCATCTTTTACTTTGTACCTATCAATGAAAAGAATTTTAACAGTTTTTTTCTTCAAAATTTATTTTACCATAATTTTTATAAGATTTTTGTTTTTTTTTTTACTTTTCTTTGAAATAATGTTTTACAAAAGAAAGTAAACAAAGAAAAATTCAAGAAAATACCGCTATATAAACAATTGAAATTTAAGGTAGTGACATAAGTTAGTAAGGCAGTGTCTTATGTCATAACCAAGATATTTATAGCAAAATTTATTGAGAATCGAATTTCTATTCAGCTCTGATAAACTTTCAAGGTTATCCACAATTTACTATTTTTTAAAAGTTTTATCCTAGGAGCTATGCATATCTTTACAGGAATATTCCATCAAAATTATTTAGGTTCAGTGGATTGATTTGTGTTTTGTGTATTAGTCGGTCACAGAACTATTTTTATGTGTATAGGATAAGAAAATAACTGTCCCTTTTTTCTTCTTAAGAGACAGTTTACTTTAAATAAATAATTCAAACAGTCCTGTTACTTCTTCAAAGGATTGTATAATGTAAAGCATATTGTAATTTATCTTTCTTCGTATATTCCATAAGTCCTCGACTGGTTTTCGACCTCATCCGTCTTTAACAGTATCTTTTATTTGACTCTTTAGTTGTTCTTGAACATGCAGATATCTCAAACTGATTGTGCACGTATACAATGTTTAAAGTAAGATGGAGTTATGTATTTCTAAGTCAAACATTATTTTATTATATTCTTGACACCTCGCTTGCAAAAAACTCCCCATGATTATCGTATTTCGATTTCTCTGCGTCAAAACTTTTTTTTTTTTTGCTTAGTCAGTAAAATTGAAAATAAATCTCCTTTACATAAATAAGCCTATTCAAAGATTTCTTCCACTAACATTTTTTTTTCCTTTATATATATATATATATATATATATTTCTCAGAAATTACTTCCATTTGCTCGATCCTCTCCTAGTTTACTGTTAAACACAGCTGACTGAATAGCATTTCATTACTTTTATTGAAAAAGTAAACATAGTACGTTCTTCTTTCTAGTTCTTATCAATTATAATACTGTACTATATTCGAAATATGGTTTTTATTGAAAATGAGAAATAGAGTAAAGCCAGCTTTCTTTCTTTCATTACTTGTACAATCTCTTATGGTGTAGTATTTACTCATGTTGGGGTATTTCAAAAATTTGGCGAAACGTCAGCATATAATCAGGAATTAAATTTTTTTATTACCAAAATCAACAAGAATCCCTTCTGTGGACTTATATATATATATATATATATTATATATATAAGTCCACAGAAGAGATTCTTGTTGATTTTGGTAATAAAAAAATTTAACTCCTGATATTGTATATATATATATATTATATATATATAACGGTAACTGCGTTTACCGTTTGGAGTGTACTCGATGTGATGCTTTTTACGTTGGCTTGGCTTCAACCAAGCTGAGCCTGCGTATGAACAATCACAGGACGTCCGTTGGTCAGCGCAGAGACCTACCTACCCATAGCTATCCATGCTAATTCCCATGACCTCCCTTTCAATGATTGTTTCAGGGTACAAATCCTCAAACAAATCCCCGAGTCTAATTCCCATGTCACCCTTAGAGCTTCCGAAGAGGCATTCATATGCCTCCTTGGGGCTCGTTCTCCTCCTGGTCTCAACCTGTACCGTTAATTATTTTTTTATTTTTTATTATTATTATTATTTTTTTTTATTATTATTATTTATTTTTTATTATTATTATTCCGTATTTTATATATTTTTTATCTTGTTTTCTAAATATATATTGGAGGGATTTCTATTTTTCCTCTCCTCCGCTGGGGGGCAGCATTGAGTTACTCTGGAGGCCAGTAGCAGTTTGCTTCTCAACGCGAGTACTTCGCACTTCTTCCCGATGACGACGGATGTCGAAATATCGAAGTGAGTTCTGTAGAGTCTTTCTGTGTTCTTTTCTATGTGTTAAAGTGTATATATATATATATATATATATATATATATATATATACATTTCAGTTTGCATTGACCGGTGGACGCATTCACGTCTCCGCTCCTTCGTTCCTTCTCCTTTTTATTTTTCTCCTCTCCTGACGGTGGCTAGACAGCAAGGCAAGACAAGACTAACACAATGATAGAAAATCATGAGTGTTGGTCCTCTTTTTTTGTGTTTTCTAGTTGTAACTTTAACTATATATATCATTCGCAATAAACATATAAAGTAAACAGAAATAACGTCCAAGCCATAGTCAAAAATTCAAAATTGGGACTAAAATACGCCATTCGGGGTCATCAGCAGGCGAAGTGCTCTAAAGGGAGGAGGGGCGGGTCTGGTGGTGAATATATATATATATATATATATATATATATATATACGAGTTCAACATTCAAGAAGAGTAACACATAGAGTAAGGAAACACACTTAGAGACTCAAATTTTCGGGTAATCCGTCTTCAGGAGAAAAGTGAAAGGGAGACCAAGCACGTTGTAGACGCAACAGCAAGTAACCCATTACTTCTTCGTTACCCGAAGAAGGATTACTCTAAAATTTGAGTCAGTAAGTGTGTTTCCTTACTCTGTGTGTTACTCTTCTTGAATGTTGAACTCGTATTGTGTCCAGTTTGGATCGTGTTTCGTTTTATCAAGTGAAATATATATATATACTAGCAAACGTACCCGTCTTTGACGGAATCAAAAATTCTATTATACTTGGTATTCCAAAATATAAATTATAGTATTATACTAATACTACAATTAGAAGTTATAGAATAGTAGAAAATACCATTATTAGTACAGTGCTAAACAAAGGCTTCTGTATACAAAGATTAGATTTTAAGTTAGACATACACAAATCTACAATCAATGTTTCAGCTTTATATGTCTTATGGTAGCAATATTTTGTGGACAAACCGACAGACAGAAATTATTCTAAGGGTACATGTGGCTACTCTGAACTATGAAACGTAAAGAAAACTTGAAATGAGTTAGTTCTAATTAACGTGCTCCCAGTCAAAAGCTAGCACGCAAGCCACTGGGCTACTCTGGTTCCATACCTTACTTTATTACCAGTGTTTATATTACGCAAATATTAAATTAAAAAAAAAATATTTTTGTTGTATTTATTTATAATACATTTGCACTACTCTCATCGGCGAGCAAGCAAGCTACTGGCTACCCTGGCTAGATCCCTTTACTTTATTACCATCTTTTATATTATCCAAATTTTAAATTCAAAAAAATATTTGTTTGTTACATTTATTTATAATACATTTGCACTACTGTCATCGGCGATCACGCAAGCCACTGGGCTACTCTGGTCCCATACCTTACATTATTACCAGTGTATTTATTAAGCAAATATTAAATTAAAAAAAAGTTGACAGTTATATATAATACATAGCAAACGTACCCGTCTTTGACGGAATCAGAAGTTCCTGTTTTGTTTTATTGCCGTGTGCCTATGCCTTTTGGCTATACCACTGAGGAATCAGAAGTTCCGTCATTTTTGGTATTTCAAAATGTCATTAGAAATTATAGAATAGTAGAAAATACCATTATTACTACAGTGTTAAACAAATGCCTCCAGCTAATACACTACATTAGCTGTCTGTCCTTCAGGTTCATGGTAGAAGAAAGAGTTGAAACCTCTGACCGTTGAGCATGTAAACTACATTTGACCATGTGAGAAAAACTTGGTTTTGCTACCTTGTATTCCTGCGTTAGATGAAGTCTCCCTTTGCGACTTAGTTAACGTCATTGCGAAATAGACTCTGACCGGACTTTGCAATCATTTCAACGTAAACAGACAGTGGCTCGGAATCAATGGTATGTGAAGTATACACACAGACTCCCCAATACCACATCCAGTCATTATGTCCGCCTCTATGGCATATCTGTGTAGAGCACGAACTCAGAGTCGTGTCCCGTTGCACAGTTTTGGGGCACTCATGTTTCGTAACATGAAATTTGTTACTGCTACTAAATTGCAGCATGATTGGTGCTCTACTTTAAGTTTTTACTCATGAGCAGGCAGTCCAGGAGAAATAAATTCAGAGTCAAGAAATTCAATTAGATAATGAACTGCTTCTTCATCACTAATCCAATCTCTTTTCTGACTTGTAAGTTCTTTCCTCGGCTTCATATAGCGTAAGAACTTGTTTGTTGATTTCTTATGCCTGTTCATATTAAGGGCTGAGAATTGCTCGTTTACAAAACATTTATTCTCAATAGA
>JAPFBL010000159.1:677500-705000 GCA_026182355.1 Hermatobates lingyangjiaoensis
GTTTGCATTTATACAACTTTAATAAGTTATATAATTAGTGGGTGCTTTTTTTTTATGGCTGTTGAAATGGAATGAATTTTAGGAAGAAGAGCTGAGTTAATGGATTTGTTTGTGTCATAAGAGTTTAGATGGATAATGTAATAACATTGCATATGATGATTTACATAAGGGGTTAGAGAGACGAGGTAAATAGTGTGAAATGAACAAGTGGGTGGGCAGAGTGTGTGGTTTTCAGTGCAATCAGCCTGGCCTGGGTGGGTGTTTATAGAAAAGCGGTGACAGCATTTCCAAGCGTGAACTCCTGAGGAAGTGGCCATCCGCCGCAGCAGTACACGCTTTCACAGTCGACCACTGCCCCTCCTCTCAGAGTCTCATTAAGAACTTCTGCTTGTGTCATTAGGCCTCAACCTCTTCATCTCCGACTTCCTTGAGAGTTTAACATCCTCATTAAATTCCCCTGCTGTATATAACAAATAATATTACTGCAAGTATATATAAAATACACAATAAACTTAAAAACACACATACACTCAAGTTTCCTATGATTTCGTAATGAACAAGTAAAAAAAATTTATGCATTGACTTTCTCGCGATATGATATCTAATTGCTACTTTCTATTTTTTTTTTTAAGCTTAACCCTGAGGATAGTCTATGAGACCGAAACATGTAATATTTAGTTAATATAATAGTTAACGCCATCCTCAGGAGAGGTACTCTGAATGAGCCGCCCGAATGATTTAACTTTCTGTATATAATTGCAGCGAGCAGAACAAAACACTTACTAAGAACAAGCATAGTTTTAAGTAACATTTTGACATCAGAAGAAAAGTGTTCACTCTGACCTATCGGACTTTGATAAATCGGACTCAATACATCACTCTTTCGTTTCATCTTTTTTTCCTAAACTTCTCCTTATGATGAATTGTTATTCCAAATATAGATTACGGTGAACCATTTTTTCTTTATATGTAATTTTTCTTTAAGACATTCGCTGCAGGAAACGAAGTGAAAAGTTGAACCAGTGGGTTTCATTCTTTGCTCATGTTTGTCAAAGTTATTTATATTATTCACACTACATATGCTTGTTATGCAACATATGCGTAGTTGTATATTTAAATAAATATATTAAAAAAAAAATTCGCTTGAATACTATTTTTGTATTAATAATGATGTGAGTTTTTAAAATTTCTAGATGTTAAGTTCCAAATTTTCTAAAAGACTATAGTCAAAGAGTCATCATTTAAAAGTGAAGGAAAAAAAATTGAAAATGCTTTCAATTGTTACCTCGTTTTCAGAAAACTCTATTCTTTGAAAACGAGTTTTCACTCCAAACCGATTAGAACTTTTTCTTTCTATTCTTCTATTTTTAGTGGGGATTCCGTGACTATAGTCTCATCGTTTACTGGAATAATTTTTGCCTAATATATATTATCTGTTTTATATATATATAGGTGTGTTATCTAATCGGGATTCGGTCAAATTTTCTAGGTTCAAAAATCAAACTCTCATTGCCATGAGGCAATCAAACTCTCATAAAGGCAATGAGAGTTTGATTTTTGAACCTAGAAAATTTGACTGAATCCCGATTGGATAACACACCTATTCTATCAAACGGTCGATATATTATTGAACTGTTGTATATATATATATATATTGTATTAAACTGAATTGCCTTAATAAAACATACCTTTCCTTTAAGCAGTTTTTCATATTTTCTAAATAATTTCAATTCGTCTTGATTCAGCTGGTGAATTATTTCAGCAAAACTCCGGTTGGACATAACTATTTATTAACTAACATTTGACATGTATTAATCAAAGGTATGTTTGATTAAGGCAATTCAGTTTAACACAATTTGTATAAAATAAGGTCTACTCCCTATTTATACTTATATATATATTATATATAATATATTTATCTGTAAATGTCTACATCAACTTATCTTTTATTTCTTAAATGCTTAGCTACTTACTTCTTGGCAAAAAGAAGTAAGTACTTACTTACTTTAGGGTAGACAAAAATGGCCCATATGGTGGCCTACTTGCCAGGCCTTTGGTCTCCCCATCCTTAATATTATTATTACTTTTTAAATCATGCTTCCAACGCTTCCCTTCTTGATGTCTCTGGTATAAATCAGTAGTGATTTTCTAAAACTTGGAATTCGTTAGGATATTTTTTCAAAGTGGCTACTTTACCAATCTTCTTTAATATTTCACACTTTCGAAGGGAATGGGATTGAATGTGTTCCAGGCTTTCCTCTGCTAACAGGCAGGTCGCTGTCATATAAGTTGAAACGGTGTAGAAACTATAATGTTTACATCACTGTCATAATCATAAATGCACATTTATGAAATGATTACATTTTGAATAGAGATTGAATGCCAGTCAAGATGTAAGTTTCTATAGATCACTCACTATACTGGTACCTCTTGATATATTCGTCGTGAGCATTTGACGGCTTAAGCAGTCATGTTGAATACACCGGTTCTCTAAGGTCTAAGCATGAGAAACGTTAATGTTCTTGTTTTTTTTTTTTTTTCCTTTACATGGAAGCCTTAAATAATGGTAGTTTTTTTTTATTTTCCAGTTTTGTGGTATAACACTGAGTGTTAGAAGTTATCAAGAAATATGCTTTAGGTAGAACCTTGCTTTTATTAAATTGTTATAAGATTTTTATTTTTTTGTGATGTAGGGTCGTGGAAGCTCGCCTCCGCGTGGTCCACCTCGGGCGTATCTCGGAGGTTTTGTTTGCCTCTATCCTAGGCTAGAGCTTGTAGCTCCCGAGATGCGGGAAAGGAGCTTTCACGTAAAAAAGGCATCAGTCTGTTTTGTTGTTGTTTTCAGTAATATGGCTGAATAAGCTGGGAGCACTAAATAATACCAAAACAGACTTAAGCAGTGAATAGCCCTTCTAATATAGGAGGGTCGTAGTGGGCTTGGCTTGCTGATGCGGCTAAAGGGTCTCGCGTTAAAAAATCATCGATCTGTCGTGCTTTACTCATGGAATAGTCGAAAGGTTGAGAGACATGATGATAAATCAAAACAGGCTTAAGCAGTGAAGATTTTTGAAAACAAAGTAATTCGTCATTTTTGAACCATGCTGAGGGGGGGAAAAATGAATGAATAGCTACAGGCTATTGAACGGTCAATAACAGAAACAAGTCTTCTACCGACTCTCTAAATGGCCTGGATTTAGCGCTGAGTTCCTGTTGACTTGATAGCGAAAGTGGACGGGCAACAATCTTCACCTTCTGTTCCTCCTTGCTGATTATTCCCTTCCCTGTTCAACTTAATTATCTGCGATTACGACTTCTTGCTTTCAGGTCAGATTTTTATCTCTACTTTGAGACCAATGATACCTTCATTGGTGTCTTTCAATAAAGTAATTACAGCACATATATACTTTTACTATTACAAATTACTATTGGATTACCTTGTTATGTGTCAAGTTATATGTTTTTTTTTATTACATTAAAAAACGTTATTAAAACTTTTGTAATAAAATATTACCTAACATTGCCTTTTCATTGATAGATATTCTTGTGAAGAGGTTACATGAAAATATTAAAATTTCGGTATTTATGTATAATATATACATATAACAAGATTTCACAATAAACACGTAAAATAACAATCAATGTTCAAACCCCAATAAGAAATGAGAAAAAAGACTAAGATCTTTGAACCGTAACAAGCAGTCTTCGTCAGAGTCAAATCGCAGAGTCATTTGGGATTTGACTCTGACGAAGACTGCTGATTACTGTTGAAAGATCTCACTCTTTTTTTCTCATTTTTTATTATGGTATGAACATTGATATATATATTCGTTAAAAATATTTCACATAAACACGTGAAACAACAACCAATAATCAAATCACAATATGAAATGAGAAAACAAGACTAAGATCTTTCAACCGTAACAAGCAGTCTTCGTCAGAGTCAAATCGCAGTCAGTTGGGATTTGACTCTGACGAAGGCTGCTGATTACTGTTGAAAGATCTCACTCTTTTTTCTCATTTTTTATTATGGTTTGAATATATATATATATATATATATAAATATATATATTCGTTAAAAAGATTTCACATAAACACGTGAAATAACAATCAATAATCAAATCACAATATGAAATGAGAAAACGAGACTAAGATCTTTCAACCGTAACAAGCGGCCTTCGTCAGAGTCAAAAACCCAACTTAGTCTTGTTTTCTTATTTAAGATTGTGGTTTGATCATATATATTCGTAAAAGTTGGAAACAGTCTTACTTAAATACATATATTTAAAAACATTATGTCTGATTTCATGAAGAAAAGGATCCGAAGTTTGGAAAAATATTTAGCAAAGCTAAATTAAGTGAAATCGGACATAGCGTTTTTAAATATATATATATATACATTCACGGTAAATCACAGACACAGAACAAAGGAACAAACACACCGAAATTCGGTGAACTTATGTATTTAGTTCCAAAATCCTGGAAGTCAAGTGTGAGAATACTAGAAAAAAAACTACTAAGAAAAAGTGTAAAACTCCAACTAGGCATTAGCTTTAATAAAACTTGTATATATATATAATCTCCAAAAATTGTTCTTGACCTCTTATATTCTATTCTATATTTTGTTATTGAGGGCTAGGTCAAATAAAAGAAAATAAACTCCTTCCTAGGCCGACGTTTGTACAAATACATCGAAACGTCGGCCTAGGAAGGAGTTTATTTTCTTTTATTTGACCTAGTCCTCAATAACAAAATATAGAATGAATATATATATATATATACAACTAAAAAATGATAGGTCGGGATGCGGTCAGTTTCTTCCACTTTCAATTCAAACTCTCATTGCCGACGTTTCGATTTTTATTTAAAATCTTTTTCGAAAGGCCTACAAATCTATCATTTATATATATATATATATATTATATATATATATATATATATATATATATATAAGTTCAAAAACGAAGAAGAGTATCACCTAGAGTAAAGAAACACTCTTACAAACTCAAATTTTCGGGTAATCGTCTTCAAGAGAAAAGTGAGAGAGTGTTACTCTTCTTGGATTTTGAACTCGTATTGTGTCCAATTCAAATGCCTTTCCGATTTTATAGTGAATATATATGCATATTGAAACACACGACTATATGTTTTTGATTAGTATAATTCAACTGGGGAAAACATTTGAAGACAGAAAGAATACGAAATTGATAGAAAAAAATTATTTAAAAAAAAAAAGGGAAAGTTTTTATTTTATGCAGATGAATTGAAGAAGGAATAGCTAATGGAATTCACTATGATTTGAAATGTTTTGCACGTTTCAGGAAGAACTAATATCCTGTAGAAATATGATTTTTGGAACATCCAATCTCAGGCAGGTTGTGTATGTTTTATTATTAACTGTCACTTTTTTAACTTAACCAACTCTTTGGTTTTAATTTAACTTTCCCTGGATACAACATTTTTCTTTCGTTCATTTCATTAGATTTTGCCCACTTTTTTTTTTTGCTATATTAATAGTTTTTGACATTTTTTAGTTAGGTCATTAGTTATTATTTTGACCTTTCCATCTCTATATATGAAGTTCGTGAGTGGTTTGTTTGTTTTTTCACCCATTTTCCGTGGAGTTAGAGACCTGGAATTATAATATATATATTATTTATTACCGGAATAATGTTAAATAAACGACAATAATTATTTAATTACAAAAATTGGAGCCAGGGTAGCCAGTGGCTTCGTGCTCGCCGATGATAGTGCAAATACCATATATTATATATAAATGTACAATTTTAACAGTATTAATAAAGTAAGGTATGGAACCAGAGTATCCCAGTGGCTTGCGTGCTCGCTGATGACAGTTGTGCAAATTTATTATATATAAATGTAACAAAAAAATTTTTAATTTAAAATTTGCGACATACTCGTATAAACACTGGTAATAAAGTAAAGGTATGGAGTCACTGTAGCCCAGTGGCTACAGTGAAGCTATTTTGTTATACAGTGATTAGGTATCTTGCGTGCTCGCCGATGACAGTAGTGCAAATATATTCTAAATCAATGTAACAAAAAAAATTTTTTGAATTTAAAATTTGAATAATATAAATAATGGTAATAAAGTAAAGGCATGGAGCCAGGGTAGCCCAATGGCTTGTAGTATTATAATTGTTTAAATTTAATTTTTTTCTCAAAAATGATTTCAGTTTCCTGGCAAATAAAGAAATATTTATGGCTAATTGTATTATTGTTGATGCAACAGAATAATTTGTTATAATGCATTTATGCAGTTGAAGTGTACATACGTTATATAGATTTACGCGCTGTTGGTTACTGTTAAAGAATGATTCTGAGGCCATCCAGTTATGAGAAAAGCTTACGAGACAAACATTATTAAGTAATATCTTTATTTATTTTCATTTAATCATTGCAATCGCATTCCTCGCCAAGGTGCATTACATATATAAAAAAATGTTTATATAATAAATTATTATTTAAATACTAATTTCGTTATCGTGGATTAGGTCAAATTCAATAACATCTTATTTCAAGCCGACGTTTTGCAAAAAAATTGTTTTTGGCATTCTCACAGTTTATTGAAGGAAGTTTTTAAAGCATCATGTTTAAATGCAATTAAAAGTTAATGAAATGGTTTCCACATATGCAATTTAAATAATCTAAACAACGCGTTTCGAACACATAGTGTTCTTATTCAGGCATAAAATTAAATAAATGCAGTGACATCAGAGAGTTATCTATAGTATAAAGTAAATGGTCCTTTTCATTGTTGTCAGACTCAGTAGAGGATTTCTTACAATATAAAAGGTCACTTTGAATCTATTCAATCTAATTGTGCTGTAAGGAACAAAGTCCTTACAGCACAATTAGATAGCATATAAATTCCTTACAAATCAATAGAGACAGCTGAAGTCTGTTTCTTGCTTTAGTTTTTATGCAAGTTATAGAGAGAACACTCTCACCTCTACGGCATTACTTATATGTGTTAAAAGGCAAGTAAGAGCAAATATATCAAGCTCTTTAGATTATGGATGCTGCATTGCTCCCTTCTAATTTGCTCTGTGTACTATAGATAAAAAAAGTGTCTATAGATCCTATAGATAGAAAGTGTAGATAATTTCATTGATCTAAAAAGCATTTGCTATATAGGTTGCAGTGGCAGTCCCACAAGGGAACACACGTAGGCCAAGCATTGGCCCTTTGTGATACCACACAATGAAGATTGATTCTACAGTGGGAGTCCTAAATTTTGCCTAACTCAAGTGTGTTTAGAGTAGGGATCTTTAACGAGTACCTGACATCGTACAGGCTCGGGACCGACGGTGAGGGACGACACGCTCAGATTTATTCACCTCCCGCGTAAATAAATCGAGGGCCAGGTGAGGATTGAACCCCGGTCTTATCAGTTTAGAGGCGAGCACGTAACCACTGAGCCAGCCTGGCCCCTATTTGCTATATAACTCTTGCCTTATAATCGGTTGCTATTGTATGATGGTTTCCACTTTGACATGATGAATGGGTTCAAAAGTAAGAAACATTGAATGGCAAAACTTTGAGCCTCAACAAAATACGTACGCACGAATCAAAATATAGATGTTAAGTACCTTAGTTAAGCAGAATTGTTGCACATTAAATATCAGTATTCATATAATTATGCTCAATTTCTATTAAAAAAGCCAAAAACTAATTTAAAAAAAGCCAATTTTTAAGAATTTGGCGTTAAAAAAGCATATATATATATATATATAGATTCAGAGCAAGGGTTCTCGAGGATTTTGGTCAATAATTATTGACCAAAATCCTCGAGAACCCTTGCTCTGAATCTGGATAAATCAGTGGTCGAGAAGCTACATCAGTATATATATATATATATATATATATATATATATATATATATATATTACTAAATTGAAAATAAACGGTCCTCACGGACTATAAAACTTTAAATTCCACAAAACACGACACAGAAAAAAGATAAAATGCCTAAATGCAATATTTCGAACTGTTGTTCAACTGTTCCAAATATTGAATTTATTGAGTGTGCATTTTATCTTTTTCCTGTCGTGTTTTGTATATATACATATATATATTTGTATATATATATATATATATTACTATACTTCGGTAACAGTTTTTCTTTTATACAACTTTTGTTGTATACGACTGAATATTTTCGGTCGAAGAGCTTCTTTTCCAATTCCTCAAGCTTGCGAAAAATAAATATATATATATATATATATATATATATATATATATATTTGTATATATTATATATATATAATGAATATATAAATCTAAATATAATGATTATGGACATTATGTGACAAAAGCAATGAAGACAAATAATTAAACATAGTTACAAAGAAGACATCCAACCTTACGTGCACAATAGGATGAACTCATACTTGACAAGCTACAGACAATAGGACGTGAAACAAAAGACCCCAAACTGTATTCACTGAACTGAACTCTCTATAACTGAAACACTAGATATTTTTAGACCTAGAACAATATACAGACACACTGACTAAACAACAAACAAACCATTTATACAAAACTCATATAAAGTTTAAAACATTCAGAAAATGCCAAGAGACAGTTTTTGAGATAGACGAAAATTATGAAAACAGAGAAAATAAAGTTTCCGTATAATAATAATCTTGTAAATTAAAGAATAAGAGGGAAAAATTGACGTCTCACTGAAGGCACTAAATAATCTAATATGTTGACTTTCGAGAATTTTTTTTGAGGGCCAGGTTAGCTCATTGGTTAACGTACTCGCCTCTGAAATGGTAGGTCTGTGTTTCAATACCCACCTGGCCCTCGATTTATTACGTGGGAGGGTGAATAAATCTGAGCACGTTTCTTAGAGAGGAAATTAAAGCGTCAGTCCCGAGTCTATACGATGTCAAGTACTTTTTAAAGTATTGGATTCCCAATGTAGAATCAAAAGGTAATATGGCTTGCCCATTACTAAAATGGGTGCTAGATTATAAATGAGCCACAATTTCTCCCCTATAACAGCATAATAGGTTAAATCCTTATAAGTGTGGGTTTCGGAAAACAAATACTATCGGGGATTCACTTTTTCTGACAAAATAGCTATGTATACATAGCTGCAGAACTGCAAATGTATACGGGTAAGCAAAGTAATGTATACTAACATGTATCATGTATACTAGCAACATAGTATCCATGATACTTGCTAACATAATATTAAGTTGAATAATATTTTAATTTGAATGTAGTCGGTTTTTCTGAAGTCTCTAATCCCTAGAGTATTTGCTTCTATTCTGCTTCTATAAGGTGTGTGTTTTCTTTTTCTTACAGTGTTGTGACACTTGTACTTGCAACTCTGGGTAAATAGATATTTATGCACCTAGGGAATAATGAGGTCTATTTTTTTCCTAGTGTTTTTAACAGCTCATTCTTCTCGAGGGGCATACAATATTTCATATCCAGAGAAGCCTCTATAATAATAATAATTATAATTTATTAAGTGTTAATTAATATAAAAACTAATTAATAATAACTCTTAATAATGTAAAATAAAGGTTTAAGAAAGCTATATAAAAGTATGTAAACAAAACAGAGTAGAAAATAAGCTGGAAATTAAAAATCAGGCTTGCCATCCTAAAAATCCATATCAACAAAATAATTAGGTTGGAAAGCCTGGTTTATTTCCACGCCTTTTTTTTTATTGCTGTGCCGTCTTTAATTACGAAGATTAAATGTCATACATTATTACACGATAACTAGACGTAAAAAGTTACTTTTTGTCCCTTCTGGGGATAAAATCAAATCCTTTCACGTACATGTATTATAGTATTTCAACGTCTCCTATAGTTTTATGAATGTTTCGTATTCTGCTTTTATAAGGTGTGTGTTTTTTTTTCTTACACTTGGTCAGACCAATACTGTTGTTGCTCCACTGTTTACGTGTTATAGCCTAGCAATGGTTGGGTTGAAGTGTTTATGTGTGGATAAATAGAGCAAACGGAAATAAGAGCCGCCTTTTCTGGGAGAGTGGAGATGATTTCCCGCTACGTTGGGAAAGCCGGTGTTATGTAACTAAGAGGTATATGCTCTATCTGATGCCTAGAGAAATCCTGTCAAAATTGTCAAGATTCTAGTTCATCGATTCCACGTTCTTTCACTTCAATACTTTATATGTTCATGACGTAAAGCATGGATACTTTAGTGGGAAATAGGTAAGAAGTCCAATATAGTCTGAACAGAGAGAGAGAGAGAGAGAGAGAGAGAGAGAGGTGAGAAAGTAAAATGAATGAAGTCGATGAATAAAAAGATAGAGGTAGTGATGAAAAAAGAATATAAAATGTGTGAGAGAAATTTAGAATAAGAATGACTGAAACTTCTTCAGAATTAAGCTCTTTTTACCATTAACCTTAGCATTGTACAAAGGACCTTACAGCTGTGCTTGTTCTCTTTAAAGAAAACAAACACCACCTTAGCCTTTCCTAAGTATTTAAACCATATTCCTTGCAAACTAGTCAATTAAAAAACCAGATGACAGAATTATTAAAACTATAAATAATCTAACTGCAAGTTACTAAAAAAGTACAATTATCCTACCATGAACAAAATACGAAAACTTCAATAATATTCTAAATAAATAAAATAAAGTCAAATATTAAAAATATTCAATTGATAACAATTTAAAATTGTAAAATAAACCTCTAATCCATACATTATTATAGTCAGAAAAATGACAGTCAACTAAATTAGAAGCAGTTTGTTTATCACAAACAGTTTTAATAGAAAAGGAAACTTTGTTTTCTTTTTATCAATAAATAAACAGGATATAAAGAATATTACATAATAAAATTTCAAAAAAAATATTAAAGTTATTTTGTGATTATGGTTCGTTTGTAAGTAATAAAGATGTCTATGTTTAGATCCACTGAAGATACAAGCGTCGTGGTGAAGGTAGCATGGCTCCATTGTGATGGCAGTGGAGGGCCGGCAGTATTTATATAATACTTTTATATAAATTTTGATAAAAGAACCGTGAAGAAGAAGCAGAATTAAATTTTATCAGGATTCGGTCAGTTCTTCAGGTTCAAATTAAACTCTTATTGCCAACGTTTCTGTTTTTATTTAAAACCTTTTTTATTGGTAGAAGTATACAATTTTAAACAGAAAAACTAAGCATTACATTAAAATAATAATTATTCTTTGTAAAATAATTTCTAATGCAATACTTAGATTTTCTGTTTCAAAATTTTATACTTCTACCTATGAAAAAGGTTTTAAATAAAAACCGAAACGTTGTCAATGAGAGTTTAATTTGAATGTGAAGAACTTACCCAGTCCTGATAAATTTTAATTTTGTTTCTATTTCACGGTCGAACTTTTATCAATATATATATATATATATACAGCAATTAGTAACAAGATTTCACAATAAACACGTCAAACAACAATCAACGTTCAAATCTTTCAACCATAACCAGCGGTCTTTGTCAGAGTCAAATCTCAACTGAGATTTGAGTTTCATTAGCAATTAAATGAGACATGTGGCATTTACTCATTTCTAGAGATAGTGATCTCTCTCTTCTTCTCAACAGCTGATGTAACTTGAAGAAGAGCACTTGAGTTCGAAACGGAATGTTTTTGTAAACTTTTTAAATCCGAACCTTCCAGAAAACTGGAAGTTTAACTGACTCAACGTGAAACCTCAAGCAACTAATTAACAAATATCCCTAAACTGTACAGAATTAAACTGATAGATTATCTTTTTACAAAAACAATGTTTTTATTGTTTAAACCGATTCCCTAGCGGGTTAAAAACGTCAGGCCTTTATGGCCTTTTTGTTTAATCGGTGATTCTGAATTGGGAGTCCTAAATTTTGCCTAACTCAAGTGTATTTAGAGTAGGAATCTTTAACTAGTGCCTGACATCGTACAGGCTTGGGACCGATGGCTTAACGTCTTTTCAGAGGGACGACGTACTCACATTTATTTACCTCCCACGTGAATAAATCGAGGGTTAAGTGGGTAACGAACCCAGTTCAGAGGCGAGTACGTTAACCACTGAGCTAACCTGGCCCTACAAAACTATTAATTTCCTGCATTTTACTGACGCATGCATCATTGGTAAAGCCAAAATCTCCGAAAAATTCAACTTTACAACCACCAAATAAATATATTTATATTTCAGATATTACGTCACAGTAACAAACAAATACTGGACTATTTAGGGACTTTCACACTTTCTAATAACCTTATTAGGACCATGTCTTGATTCTAAGTTCATTTAACCCTAAATTCAATTTTAAAACCACTCAACTGAAAGTTCAAGAGGAATGTCAAATAAAATAAATGGGCTTAGTTATTTTCTAAAACTAGCTGCAGGTTTTTGAAGTTTTTGCCTGGATCATTTTAAAACTAATGCCACTTGACAAAGCGTCATTCATGTTAAACGAATGCAAAGGTTTCTGATGACTTGTTTTTCCCCTCTTGATGATTAAGAACTTTGCGGAAGTGTTTTGACATAAGATGAACTCTAGCTGAAGCCCTACAGCAAAGAAAAAAAACAACTCTCCTCTTACGTTACTTTCACTCCAAAAAGGAATCAACTTGTTTTTTGGGGCCACTCTTACTCTAAAACTCCCTCTCAATTACATTTAATTCGCTTTTTCCGTTGAAAAATAATCTTAAGAAAAACTGGTTATGGCCTCTCAATCAAATCAGAAATCCGGTTATATTTCAAAAGGTGATGAATAATTTGTATCGAGTACAACCAGTCTGTTCCTTTAAGGTAAAAATAAGAAAACATTTAATACAAATATGCAGTTATAAACTAATAATTTTATTCTAAATAACACGAAATTTTGAGTACATTAAAGTGAAATCCATCTAAAAATATAACAAACAACCATTAATTATTAACTTGTCTCCCTTTATATTGTAGAATTTAGCTGAAGACTTCTTTTTACATTTTACTATGGGAGTACACATTGATGACTTGAATAATTTGAATCTTTTGGGTTACAATTATAAATGACTTAACTAGCTTAAGTTTACTGAAGTAAAATTTAACGCCAAAACTGTTGAGTGACAAGGTAATTAGTAAGACCAGTTTTAGATTTTTTTTTTGCAAACAAGCATAAAAAAATTCATTATTTGTGCAATCTGTTATAGTGTGGTATTTACTAATAAAGCAAAATAATACTACACATTTGCATTAATTTAAAGAGCTTTGGGGGTATAACAATGGCGGACTATGAATGCGTAATGCGGCGCTTTTTACTGTACTATGAGTCAAAGAGGAATCAATGATACACTTTTATCTCATATTCTATTCTTTGATCGACCGGAATGAAAGAATTAAAAATGTTTTATTTCCAACACATACTTATTGTCTTTCATTCATTACTTGTGCAATCTGTTATAGTGTGGTATTTACTTATATTGCGGAATTTCAAAAATTACGTCACCAGACAAAAAAAAACTTGTTTCATTTGAAAACTAACATGTTTCGAACAGTTTTTGCAAAAACAGCCATGTTCCAATGTACAGTTAGTTAAATATATCTGCCAAGACTTCCTGCATTCATCCGAACATCCTCCCTCCCTACCTGCACTCCTTGTACCCCCAGTGTTTCCTAGGTCACTGCCGTATATCAACATCTCAAGAATACAGTTATTTAGAAGTTTTTCTTACTTATAAATTTGGTTCATGTTTCAGTATGTTGTCTCTCTGTTTCTCCCTCACTCCCGTTATTTTGTTCTTTCCTTCTCTCACCCCCATTTTCTCTCTCTCTCTCTCTCTCTCTCTCCCTCTGTCACTTATTTCTCAATTTCTTCATCGCCCTCTGCTTCTTTCTTCCTCTATCTTTTTTTATCTCTATCTTAAATTTATTTAAACCCAGCTTCGTTAAAATCTAAACAAGTGTTCCGACACAGGTATGTATACTGCCTGTCTAGAAACAATGTTATGTTAAGCTTGCTGGTGTTTGCAAATGATACTGATAAGTGTACCATGCTGATGTATAGGTCGCCATACTATATTCTGTTAAGCTTGCTGGTATCTGCAAGTGATGCTGATAAGTGTACCATGCTGCTGTCTAGGTCGCCATACCATGTTCTGCACACTGGTATTTACAAGTGATGCTGATAAGTGTGCCATGCTGCTGTCTAGGTCGCCGCCATACCATGTTCTGCATACTGGTGTTTGCAAGTAATGCTGATAAGTGTGTCATGCTGTTGTCTAGGTTGACATACCATGTTCTGCACACTGGTATTTACAAGTGATGCTGATAAGTGTGCCATGCTGCTGTCTAGGTCGCCACCTGAACGCTCCCCAGCCACACGTCCATTGTGGTCCAACAAAGGCTCTAATTGACCTCGATGTTTGCTCTGTTCTGCCTTTCCCTCCTTGTCCCTTCCTTCGGGCTATCAAATCATTTCCCTTGCCCCGTAACCATGTCCTAACATCTTCAATACTTCAAATCCCTTGTTATAATTCAAAAAACTTAATCCAATAAATCATGACCCACTTCATCATGCGGTCACTTGATTCTATTCTAAAAATATAACAACATATTGCACATCAAATATGAAAATATTCATCGATATCAACCATGGAGCAACGAATATACTTCTTTGCAAATAATGGTGTAATGTTGATAATTTATCTACTTATAAATTAACAGCTTTATTATAAGGTTGCTCATATCTTAATTAATTTAAAATTTCATTATGAAATTCCATTTATACTCTAATACCTTTTTTTAGGAATATTTTTATTACATGCATGGATAGTGTTAATTTAACCTTACTTTCTTCTGATTTGATTAGGAAAATATATAATCTTTTTTTGAGAATCCAGTAATAACAGTATGATATATATATATATAATATATATATATATATATATATATATATATAGTTCAATATAAACAAAGAAACATAGAGAAATCAGAAGAACACACTTACAGTCTCTAATTTTCGGTTTGAACCGTCTTCAGGAGAGATAAGAGAGGGAAACCAAGCGCACTGGATCAGAGACGGTTGGAGACCAACAGTGTTGCCGCATGCGCGCCCGTTCACAGAAAATAAGGTAGACAGGAATCAATTTATAATTAATTTATAATTTATAAAATAAAATAAAATAATGGAATATGAAAACAATAATATATAAAAAAGAAAAAATTGAAAAAATAAGGGAAATTGATACAGAGAAATTGATACATAAACAAAAGTGCTGACTAAGCTATGATATGCTTAGTCAGCACTTTTGTTTATGTATCAATTTCTCTGTATCAATTTCCCTTATTTTTTCAATTTTTTCTTTTTTATATATTATTGTTTTCATATTCCATTATTTTATTTTATTTTATAAATTATAAATTAATTATAAATTGATTCCTGTCTACCTTATTTTCTGTGAACGGGCGCGCATGCGGCAACACTGTTGGTCTCCAACCGTCTCTGATCCAGTGCGCTTGGTTTCCCTCTCTTATCTCTCCTGAAGACGGTTCAAACCGAAAATTAGAGACTGTAAGTGTGTTCTTCTGATTTCTCTATGTTTCTTTGTTTATATTGAACTATATTTGTCCGTTTTGGATCGTATTTCCAACGAAAAAAAAGTGTATATATATATATATATATATATATATATGCCAACGTTTCGCTATATTTTTATAGCATCATCAGGGCTGTACAAATAACAAGATATACGTCTGACAGATAGACACTACGAAAACAGTAGTAAATATTAAAAAACTGTAATAACCTGTTTGTTATGGACAAACTGTTATAACCTGTCGTATAACCTGTCTTATCAGTTTTGTAATATTTACTACTGTTTTCGTTGTGTCCATAACCTCTGCTGTTTGCTATATAGATATATAGCTATAAATATATATTATATATATATATATATTATGTATTTTTTTTATTTTGTAGGCCATTGAGAAGGGTTTTAAATAAAACCGAAACGTTTGGCATTTGAAAGTTTGTTTTTGAAACTAAATTACTGGCTGATAATCGAATTCTGTTGTTCTTTTTTCCGTATTCAGTATTATTTTCTTTTTATTCTATTTCATACTAGATTCCTTTATCAAGCTTCATATATATACTAGACTTGTAATTCATTTGCTTTGTAGTTTCTCGGCCTCTTAGGTATTTAATATTTTTAGTTTTCGTGATACACACCAGTATGTGAGCCATAAATTTTGTATGAGTGCGTACCGCACCGCATTATATCAGTGATAAGAACTTTGGACCGACTTAACACATGTTTTTAAAGCTGTTTTAAGCAGTTTCATTTGAAACAACACTGTTGTAAGAGCAGTTTTTTTGTTGAGACGTGACACTTTACTTAGTGTCACTTTACAGTGAAAGTAGAAACAATGAACAATAACTAATAAAAAGTAATGGAAGGCGGTAGCGTTTGCGCTATTCCTTTGTCTTGGTACACTCATGAGGACCAATATCAAGTGTTCCTGCGCTCCTTTCTCTCTTTGGATTTCCTTCTTTACATTCATGTGTATGTAATAAACCTCTATACATCCGGCATAATCTCTTTTGAAAAGCAATCTGCCTGTCTGCATGTTACTCTGTCATCAATTGTTTAGTAGACGAGCATTCAACATCGGGATCCTTTTTGAGATATCAGGATTTCTTTTGTCTTATTTCCGATACTAAATCTTTTATTAATTTTTTTTTCCTTCATTGGACTGACAGGAAAAGGTATTGATACAAGAATTATGCAATATCTGTATTCTACGTGTATTAGAAGATAAAAGTGCCTTGTTCCTACACATTAGAGACAAAAATCACTTAATCAACTGGGAAGAAGCAAAGGAGTTGCTATTTACGTCATGTGAAAGAAGAAGAAATATTGTTGAAAGCACCGTCATAAAAAACTTTTCTAAGAGCTTAGTCAACACTAGTCCAGGCCTTGTTTAATTGGATGGATTTCTAATTGAAGGAATTGTTAAACAAATTAAGACTGTTTCAAATGTAATAGAAAAAAATACTGTCGATGATGCCAATCTTCATCCAACTTTAAATCAAAATCCATAACCTGCCCACAACTTGTATTCACTTGTTCTCTGACGACGTAATATACTAAAGGCCTCAGAGCGATTATCGTCCATCATTTATTTTTCTTCTAACTTCATAAAAACCAATAACACAATCCTTGTTTTTATTTTATTCTTTCCATCGTCGATATCTCTCAATAAACAACATCGATGCAAAAAGTTAACACATTCCTCAATCATTAATAGATTCCATTAATTAAATATTTAACCCATGTATTAGATGAAAAAAATTAACTATTTATCAATTATTTTCCTTTGTAGAAAATGATTTCTTAAAAAGTAGATGTATACATGTCACCATCTTGTTCTAATTTTTGTTCTTAATTAAATCATTAACGTAAACATTAATTAGCTATTTATTTCCGAAATTGACAGGAAGTCAATTTCAGTATATGAAATAACAATATAAATTATTAAAAATCATTGTTCATTGACGAATATTGTTCATAAACCCTATTTTATAATAAACTTATATTTTATTATAAAGGTGTAGTTAATATATCTACATATTATAAAGGTGTATTAATATATCAGTGAGAGTGTGTTCTAAATGCTCACATTTCCTTACTGTTAAATAAAAACAGTGTTGTTCTTCTTACTTATCTGGTAGTTTTTGTTAAGGAGAAAATGTAGAAGGTGTCAGTCACCTAATGGTTGTTTTAGGGAATTATTTTGTTCAAAGTTGTTCTAGATAATGACGTGTTCTTAGTATCACTCAACTAGAAGTTGTTTTGCATAGAGTGTTTTGTATTCTTATCATTGAACCAGTTACTGTTCAGTGTTGATGGGGTATGTCTTTATTTTCTTAGTTGTAGTTTTGTATTAATGCCAAGTATTGTTGTACTGGCTATTCTAATTGGCTAGGCTAATTGTTGTTTTTGTATGAAAGCAGTTTCTTTTTGGCTAGGCTAATTGTTGTTTTTGTAAAAAAGCAGTTTCTTTTTGGCTAGGCTAATTGTTGTTTTTGTAAAGTTGTTGTTTTGTATTAATGCCAAGTATTGTTGTACTGGCTATTCTAATTGGCTAGGCTAATTGTTGTTTTTGTATAAAAGCAGTTTCTTTTTGGCTCGGCTAATTGTTGTTTTTGTATAAAAGCAGTTTCTTTTTCCCATCACTTATCGAAAGGGTTGTTTTGTATAGAGAGTCTTTGGTATGTTTATACTGTTTACCAAGTGGTTTTTTTTTGTACATAAAGAGCGTTTGTGTTACTTAAATAGAACTGTGTTGCAAAAGAATGTCATTCTTATCACTTATCTAGTGATTTCTTTTTCTAAAAATAGTTGTATTCTTATCATTTACAAGTAGTTGTTTTGTATGATTGTATTGCATAGTTCATGATTTATAAACACAAATGTTATACAAATAACCCTTTCTTGGTATAAAGTATAAAGTATCCCGTTCTTAGTGTATACAATCGTGCGTTATTATTATTCATACCTCTTAGTCAGTGATTATTTTTAACCAGCTCATCTACCCGGGGTTGAAATTTTGTTAATTCCAACTCTAATAATAAATTACATATAATGAAAGCAACTTGAATTTTCTTTAGTTGTCATATACTTAAGTTTTTTCAGATAAAGGAAATTAATACAGTATGTGAATTATAGATTACGCAAAAAAAAAGAAGATATAATATAAAACTTATTATAAATTTGCATACATTTTTTTTTTCAAATATAAACGAAGGTATAGGTAAGTAGATTGTGATCAAAATTAAAATTGCATTATTAACTTTCTTGAGGAAATTTAAATAATTTTTAGTTATAAAATATCCTTTAACTTCTTCCAGCAATGGAAAGAGAATTATTAAGTTCATAAGTATGTAGGAGATACGTACACACAGGTATTGAGTTGTACATGTATAAATATAAAGCCAATTTAAGTGTATACATTTTTGAGCTTATAAGGTGAACTCTACGATCGTAGATTTACGTGATTCGAAGCTGTTTTGAGAGAATTGTCTGAATATGGGAGGTAGATCATAAAAAAGTACCCTGATCAAAATCAAAATACCGTAGTTAGTTCCCCCGAAAAAACGTTTATAACATCCATATGTTTCTTTGTATCTAAATACCTCCAGTTTTATTTCTATAGCAAACAGACAGACAAACTTTGTATTTTATTATTTTAAATAGAGAGTTTAAATGCTGTTATATTTTCAGTTTTTGTTTGTTTGTATAAAGATCGTAGGTTTAGTATCATACGTTGATTTATTATAGCAGTGTTATGTTATATATAAGGACTTGAAAACAGTCTCAAAGTTGGTTATTCAAGACGCGGCATGACGACTTCATTCTCTCAACAACCTGTAATTATTGCCGACCTCATTTCACTCCTACGTAATTTCTCAACATAACCAGGTCATTTTAGTGTTAGTTTCTGAAAAATTTCAACTTACCGTGTTCAATAGTACTATCAAAACAATTTAATCTGTTAGCATATTATAGCATGTCGCTCTAGAATGAGCAAGACACTCCTCTCACAAGTTAGATGTTAGGGTTATGCGTTTATGTTCATTTTACGTACATATAGTTACACCTTTATGGAGACTTTACATATATATATATGGATTAATTTACCACAATGAAAACAATTTTTTAAAAACAATGCTATTGTTGATGAACAATAGCCTAGGACTCTACAAATTAGATGAAGTTTTGATTAACGGGATAATTAAACAGATGAAGACTTCATTATTAAACACATTCAGGGTTGCCATCAGTTTTGGAAATTTCAATCAGCCAAGTTAACAAGTATTTATTGGTTTTTTTTTTTTTTTTTTTTTTTTGGTTCACTTGCTCTCCGAAGATGTGTTAACGAAAGGCCTTAGAGCATTGTTTTTAAAAAATTGTTTTCATTGTGGTAAATTAATCCATCTATTATATCAAGTGTTATTTTGATTATTATTCATATATATATATATATATAGTCATACATCAATAACAAGATTTCACAATAAACACGTGAAATAAAAATCAACGTCCAAACGATAATGAGAAGAAAGATCTCAATCTTTTCCTAATTTCTTATTGTTGCTTGGCCGTTGATATAGTTATGTTTATGGATATATTACGTATATATAATTATATGTTTATAGATAACAAGATTTTTATAAACACGCGATTTTTATAAACGTTCAATGATCAAACCACAATATCATTTGTGGTTTCATCATTTAACGTTTATAGATATTTTACGTATATATAGTTATACGTTTATAGATATTTTACGTATATGTAGTTATACGTTTATTGATATTTTACGTTGATATGGCTGAATAAGCTGGGAGCACTAAATAATACCAAAACATTTTACGTATATATAGTTATACGTTTATAGATATTTTACGTATATATAGTTATATGTTTATGGATATTTTGCGAATGAATAGTTTTTTTGTTCTTTTGTAGTTAATAATATTGTTAGTATGTCCTTTTTCTCGGTATCGAAAACATATTTAAATCGATCTACACTTCTACTTCATAATAATACCACCTAAAGAAAGAAAGGAAAAGTATTCAAATAAAATAGTTCTTAAAAAAATGTTTATTGAACACGTAGACTTATTACTCAACATTGTCTAATAAAAAAACAAGATTAGAATGCACTTAAAAAGAAATGTTTATGACAGTTTGGAATTATTTTATTTGAAGTCTCTTTGTCCTCCTTTGAATTTACGTACAACCTTTTAACACTAAGTTTTCGAAAATCGTACGTTTTCTTTTTATAAATTTATTTTAATGTGTTTATTTGTTCCTTTATTGTCCAACATCAAGTAAATACGAATCAGTAACTGCTTGCTATAGTTGGCGTACAAAAAATAAGGTCACGATGTTTTTCATTCAAGTACCTATTTCTTAAATAGTCTTTAATATTTTGAAATTGAATGTACTGAAAGAATGAATATAACTTTAAGCTTTCATACTTTTATATAATTATAATACCCTTATATATTATATTATTACTTTTTTTTTTTGTAAAAGTGCTTGGTAATGATAAATAAAAACATTATTAAGCATTTGTGAAAGTAACTCTATACTACAGTTATTTATGGTATGGTTATACTTTCGTTTCGTAATAAATTTAAGTTAAAAGCAGATAGTTTCAAAACGTAATAAATACTTTTTATATCCTCATTCTTTAAAGTTTTATATTTTGGTTCCGAATTTTAAAGCATCGTAATATATCGTTGATGCATCGTATGTATGGGTATAGATCTGAGGTTCTGGTAACGTTTTTGTTGTCAGCCTCCCTCCACGTATTTCCAAACAATTGAATACATTTTATTCTTTTTTTTCTTTTTAGTATATAATTTCTTCTTTTTCAGCCTACGTCTGGAGTATTATAATATGTAATACGATTAAACGAACAAAATGGCAATTGTATATCCAAAAGGCGTTCAAAATAATAAATGGCATTGAATTTCTTAAAACAATTAATTATTAAATAAAAGATATGTGCTTGATCCATTAAAAGATTTCAATAGTGTGGAGTATCTTGAAGATGAAGCTATATTTACGGGTCCACGTTCTTAATGCTGTCAGGGCTTAAAGCTATCGGTCCCGGATTTTTAGTGCTGTGTCAGGTACTTCTTAAAGATCTCTACCCTAATAAATTTGAGGGTGGTAGAATTAGGAATCCCATTGTAGAATCACCCTGGTAATGTGGCCTGCCCTTGGCATTAAAATGGCTGAACAAATGACATGTGGGCTACAATTTCGGACTCCAGAACAGCTCTGGGAGTGAAAGCAATCCTGCATATGTGGTCATTAAAAACAAGCAAACAATATACTATGAAACGAGTTTTTGTATCTTTTTATTTTTTGGTGCTGATATCCAATTAATTTGAAGAAAATAAAACTTGTTACTAATATTACTTCCTGATCCATAAGTGTGGCCACCTTCAAAATGAAGACTTGGCACGGCTACATTGGGAAGCTTCTTCACCGCATTGTTGTTCTGACATCTCCAGAGAGTTCTATCTGCCATCATGGGATAATGAATGTGCAACTCTTGAAGGACTGTGATGCTTTGACTCCATCTCAACGTCCCATCAAAATCTATACAGAGTCCCATCTCTACTAGTCAGTGCGTCACCCAGTTTCAACAGCTAAGGATGGGCGTTGGCTAATAAATAAATAAATATTACTTCCTTCTATTTGGAATCCTCAAAATTTGCTCAAAACAAACCATATAGATTCTGCAAATAAGTCCTTACTAATGTAATTTTGTATCTATACGTGTGCTATTATGTAATCATTTAACATTTTAATATTCTTTTATGCTGAAAATTGAAATCAAAACATGACATACCTTGCCGAAAAAATGTGAATAAAACTACCATAAGTAAACAATTTGGTTTATCTTAGTTATTATATGGTATTTACTCATACTAGAGTAAATGGATAAATGGATTTCGTGTGTGGAGACTTTCCATTTACTCCAGTATGAATTTCCTTTATGGACTATTTCCTTTGTATAGCCAGTTACCAAGTGGCTACAACTCCTTTGTTATTAGTCAAACAAAACAAAGTTTGACTAATAAATGTTTGTTTGACAGACATAGTGTTCTTTTAGCAGATTTATAACTGTTTGCTTTGGGAAGGTAGAAACAGAAATAACATGTAGTTTCTCACTACAATACATAAATTTACAGAAGAATACAATTGGAAGAAGGATCGTATTCATTGTTGTTAATTTTCCAGTCAGTGCTATAGAAAATTAACTGTATTTTTTCTTGTCTTTCGTATCTGAAAATAGTTTTCTGAAAAATAATGTACATTTCAAAGTGTGTAAAGAAACATGGAATTTTAGTCTTCTTTAGTTTGAGTTGAATAAAGAGTGATTCAGATTGTATCGAATTACTTAATAAGTAAAGGAATAATAATTTTACATGTTGTAAAAAAGTTTTAGTGTTCGAACACGTTGCTTAGTTAAATCTTTGTTTATATAAATTTATTTATCCATAATTTTCAAGTATAACTAATTTTTTATTTAAAATCAAAAGTTATATCTATGGAATTTTATATATTTGTTTTTTTTCTGTTTCAGTTGAAGAGCGAGAAGGAAAGGATAGTTGATTTGAAGTTTAGATTGGAAAAGGAAAAGAACGAGCTTTATAAAAAGGTAACGCGTAATATTCTGAATGCATAAAACATTTCCTGCCTTTTCTTTTCTAGATTTAAACTTTCATTATAAGAAATATAACATTATATTCTTTAAAGGTAATTGTCTTTCTTATTGAGATAAATATAATATAATTATTAAACTTATTATTTCTAACGTAGTGCAATCACTTATTATATGGTATTTACGTGTTCGAAACGCGTTCTTTATACCATTAAATTTTTATATGTGTTTTTATTTCATTAACTTTTTTACTCTACAATAAATTTATTATGTTTCGAAATGAATGTTTTTCAGTTTTTGTGTAATATTGATTACATCATCAGGGTGACAAATGGACTAATTGAAAAATCGGATGATATTAGCTGGAGTAGATCATGGGTTAAAAGTTTATTGTAGTAAATTCTTAAGGAATGGTATAAAAAAGGAAGTACGTTGAAGTATATTAAATATAGGGAACATATATTTATTTTAAGGTCAGTTTTCAGTGTAGGTAATTTTTATGGTTATATCATCTAAAAGTTAATGGTTTTTAGTCTCCAATCTCATTTTTACTTTACTATAAGTAAAGATTAGCGATTGTGAAAAAAATTCAGATGATTGAAATTTTGAGGGAATTCCGATAAACTATATCAGTTTGCAGCCTGGAAAGAATCTGTGGCTTTTAGGTCTTTCGGTCGTAAGAACTTTAATTTGCAGA
Organism: Hermatobates lingyangjiaoensis; assembly: GCA_026182355.1. Lineage (NCBI taxonomy): Eukaryota > Metazoa > Arthropoda > Insecta > Hemiptera > Hermatobatidae > Hermatobates > Hermatobates lingyangjiaoensis. Next base: position 701,407 of record JAPFBL010000159.1, read on the forward strand.
AATTATATTTACCACATATAAGTCACATTAAGTATAAATAAGTTCAACATATTTCTGAATATGTTGTTCTCAAAATTTTTGACTGAACTTCGGTCCTTGAAGAAACATATTGAATTTAATAAAATATAATGATTTATATACATGAAATATAATGGGATATTTTCGTGTTTATCAATGTGTGATGGTTTTTTCTCTTTTTATGCGAATTTTTTTTTCCAACTTCCGCGTGAATAAATAAGGAGCCATAGTGAGTCTCGAACCCCTGATCTACCCTCCCAGAGGCGAGCACGTAAGCCCCTGGTTAAGCTGTCCCACGTATTGATGTGTAAAACCGTGTCATTTGCAGGACTGCCAGTCAGAATTCGCGTGCCATATAGAAATCTTTTTGACGCGATAGACTAAAAATTTTTTTGCACGCAAAACCGTATCGTTTTACATTTTTTTTTTTAATCCGCATGCTACTTTTAAATCACGTAAGTTGAAGATTACAATAAATCGTCAAACAAGGAATAAATTTTATAAAAATAAACAATTTTTTTTTAAACATTTCTAATGTAATAAAATATATTAAATAAAATTTAGTAAATTTAATGGTTTTTATTTTATTCAATGTAACCGTGATCCATTAGTCTAAATAGAATCTTCAAAAAAGTATATGTGAAAAACTGTATACTTCATGAAAATAAAAAGACGAAAGAAATCCAATTTATAGGAACTTTGGTCCAATTCCGAGTTAAGTAGGGTCTGGAATTCTAGAGAGAGTCATAGGAACGATATTAAAATAGGTAAAGTTGTGCAAAACACCCTAATAACAAACGCTTACAATCATTTCTAAAAAAAATTTTTTTTAAGGTTTGAAATCCGAAATAAGTAGATTAAATAAGAAACTGAATTTTTCTTCTTTCTTGTTAATTGGGTATTTGAAAATAGTTGTCCTGGAAAATAAAGTATATTTCAAAGCGTATAAGGAAACCTGAAATTTTAGTCTTCCTTAGTTTGAGCTGAATTCAGGGTGTTTCAGATTGTATCGAATTACATTACTTAAAACAAAAATGTAATATTCTAAGTGATTACTTATGATAGATCATAATTGTATTACTTGTATGTGATAACTCCTACTAGAACAAAATGGTACTGCTTGTATGTCATGACTCCTGATTGATCAAATGGTACTGCTTGTATATCATGACTTCTGATTGATCAAATGGTACTGCTTGTACATCATGACTCCTAATTGATCAAATGGTACTGCTTTTATATCATGACTCCTGTTATCAAAATGGTACTGCTTGACGTAATGACGTCACTACATCATTGTGTGATAGATCAGAATGGTACTGCTTGTATATCATGACTCCTGATGTTAGAATCGTACTGCTTGTACATCGTAGCTCCTGATATATCCGAATGGAACTGCTTGTATGTCATGGCTTCTGATATCAAAATGGTACTGCTTGTATGTCATAACTCCTGATATCCAAATGGTACGATCTGTATATCATGACTCCTGACAAATTAAAGTCGTTGCTATGTACAGTAGAACCTCATAATACGAGTGTCTCATTGTGCAATTCGCTTTACGAGCAGCAATTTTTAAGATTTTTTGTCTCTTAAGACGAGTAAAAATTCGTAGTACGAACTTGGATATGAAGTATTCCTCACGCCTGGATGATCTGCGTTTTAATAGATTAATAAAACATTATTCTTGCAAACGTGTGCTGTATTATTTATTTTTCTACAAAATAAATATAAATATTTAACTACTCCATTTCTGTTTAAAAAATAAACTTAAATAATGACATTTTGAGGATGAAACGGATTACTTATTTTCATATTAATTTCGATGCAAAAAATTGCTTCGTGAAACGAGTAAATCGCAATACGGCTCAGTCTGGGAACGAATTAAAGTGGTATTGCGAGGTTCTACAGTGCTTGTATCAGACAAGTGATGAGTAGGAAAATGAGCAATTTCATCTGCTGTAAATAGAAGTATGAGACCTATTGTAGATTGGGTCGGTGCTATGCTAGAAAAGAACTTTGACAGAGTTACCTTTCAAGTGTTGTTTCTTGTTTTCCTACGCCCACACTTATAAATCTTTCATCATTTAGTGCTGTTTTAGGGGAAGGAAAATTGTGGCTCATTTATTATTTGGCACCCATTTGATTAATGGGCGAGCCACATTACCTGTTGTTTTTACATTGGGATCCCTAAATTTTTCTTAAGTCAAGTGCATTTAGAGTAGGAATCTTTAACGAGTTCCTGCCATCGTAGATGCTTGGGACCGACAATTTAGCGTCCTCTCCAAGGAACGACGTGCTCAGATTTATTCACCTCCCACGTGAATATATCGATGGTCAGGTGGGTATTGAACCCCGTACCTTTCAGTTCAGAAGCAAGTACGTTAACAACTGAACTAACCTGGACCCCTACCTTTCAAGTGTGAAGTTTACTTTGTTGCCGGTGGACATGGAATGATTTGAACGGAAGTCAATTATCTGATCACTGGGCCGCGCCGGAGATAGATTGATTTTTCGGGGTGCCTGGATTGGGTTTGCTTCCGTTCCTGATAGGCAGCTGTAGGACTCCTAATAACAGCTCCCCCCTCCCTTGTCACACCCTTCACTGATTACAGTTGAGAATTAAACGCCATAGTGCATTTCCTTATACGATACCGAGAAATTTAAATTATCTTATCACGAATCAAATTAGAATATCCTATCCTTTATCAGCCATCCTATCAGGTAACCCTCCTGATGATGTTTCATAGGTTCACAGTCATACAGTGTTGTTTGAAGCCATGCTATATGAGAAAAACAAGCAAATAGAGAAAATTTAATGCTTATTTATAGATTATTATATAATAGTCAGGTTAAGCAAAGAAATAATAGTAGTAATTTCTGTTCCCATTTAGTATTTTCATATTCCCTGAATGTAGCATAGTCTGATAATAAACTTAACTTCCTATGTATTGTCACTTGTACAATACATGAGAACTGCTAGATTGATAACGTTTAATTACTGATGTTGCTAAACATTGTAATAACTCGTTTTACTTGCTTTATTTTTATTTTATTTTATTTTTATTGTTATATATATATATATATATATATATATATATATATAATATATATATATAAAATAAGGTATTGTTTTCTTGACCACAAATTACTAATAAACACTTTTTCTTTAAAAAAGTAAGTTTTTTCAATTTGTTATGATGATTGTAAGGTAGATATGACAAATGTCCATTGTTTTTTGTTAGTTTATAGCCCTGAGGATGTCTTAAAATAAAGACGAAACGTTGGCGAAAAGTTAATTCCGTATATTAACCCTGACAAAATTCCAAGAAGAAGAAAAAGTGTTTATATATATATATATATATGCATGTATCAATGATCAAACCACAATAAGAAAATGGGAAAACAAGACTAAGATCTTTCAACCGTAACAAGCGGTATTCGTCAGAGTCAAAAACCCAACTGAGGGTACAGAGTCAAAAAACTCAGTTGGGTTTTTGACTCTGACGAAGACCGCTTGTTACGGTTGAAAGATCTTAGTCTTGTTTTCCCATTTTCTTACTGTGGTTTGATCAT